>CAWUFW010020245.1:0-157570 GCA_963921515.1 Calotriton arnoldi | reverse complement strand
TGCAACATTCAGCTCAATGTGAATTTCTAGTTAAATGCAATTAGTTACTTTATGGATTACTTTTCTAACCACAGGACTGGATCCTAGATTCAGTCCTGGGACATCTCCTGTAAACAGTTGAGTAAAAGCGTTTTGGTTACAGTAGTGATTTTTAAGGAATATTATTGTATTTTAAAAGTTGACACTTTGAAACTTTTTCTCATAGAATCACCAATGTTATCCTATGGAAGGAAATTCACTTAGCAGGTAAAAACTGTTATCGTTACTTTTTCTTACTCAGTGTTGGATCCTGGATCCAGCACTGGTGCATCTCCTGTAAACAGTTGAAAGAATGCGTTTAAGTCATACAGGCGATTTTTAAGGAATATTTGTAGTTTGTGAAAATCGACACTTTGAAACTTTTCTGCTGAAAACCAGACAATGGATTCCTATGGAAGAAAATATAAGTTACTGGTAAGTACGGTTAAAATTACTTTTCAGGGTCAGTGCTGGGCTAAAAGATGCAGCACTGAGGTCTCTCCTGATAACAGGTGAGTAAATCGGAATTCGTATTTCGGCTGATTTTAGAGGAATATTTTAAAGTTCCAAAACTCCACACTTAGAAGAATTTCCAAGTGAAACCAGTCAATGTAGCCTATGGAAGGAAATTCAAGTTACTGGTAAGTACGGTTAAAATTACTTTTCAGGACCAGTACTGGGCTGAAAGATGCAGCACTGAGGTCTCTCCTGATAACAGGTGAGTAAATCGGAATTCGTATTTCGGCTGATTTTAGAGGAATATTTGTATGTTTCAAAAATCAACACTTAGAAACTTTTTCAGCAAAAAGCAGGCAATGATATCCTATGGAAGGAAATTCAAGTTACTGGTAAGTACGGTTAAAATTACTTTTGAGGATCAGTACTGGGCTGAAAGATGCAGCACTGAGGTCTCTCCTGATAACAGGTGAGTAAATCGGAATTCGTATTTCGGCTGATTTTAGAGGAATATTTGTATGTTTCAAAAATCAACACTTAGAAACTTTTTCAGCAAAAGCAGGCAATGATATCCTATGAAAGGAAATTCAAGTTACTGGTAAGTACGGTTAAAATTACTTTTCAGGATTAGTACTGAGCTGAAAGATGCAGCACTGAGGTCTCTCCTGATAACAGGTGAGTAAATCAGAATTCGTAGTTCGGCAGATTTTAGAGGAATATTTGCACAATGGTGAAGGGAGGGGCGGGGCCTGAGGTGACATCTGTGCAAACGCGCCCGTGGCGCGTTTTAAGTTGGGGGATTAAGTCCCCTTGAATCATGAGGGTCCCTAGGGGCCAATCTAGCCCACCAGGAACCTCCAGTATGCTCCAGGGGCAGCGTTGCAGAGACGTGTAGAGAGGCCACACCCCTTTTACACCTCTCTGCAACGCAGCTCTGTGGCGCTTTCTGGATGTACCTGTTGGGCTAGTTGGCCCTCAGGGACCCTCAGGATTGAAGGGGATTTAATTCCCCATCTTAAAACGCGCCACGGGGCCTGTTTGCACACATGTCACCTCAGGCCCCGCCCTCCCTTCACCACTGTAAACGCGCCCGTGGCGCGTTTTAAGTCGGGGGATTAACTCCTTGAATCCTGAGGGTCCCTGGGGTGCAACTAGCCCACCAGCTACCTCCATTAAGCGCCACAGAGCTGCGTTGCAGAGAGGTGTAAAAGGGCGTGGCCTCTGTACACCTCTCTGCAAGGCAGCCCCTGGCGCATACTGGAGGTTCCTGGTGGGCTAGTTGGCCCTCAGGGACCCCCAGTATTCAAGGGGAATTACTTCCTTCTTAAAACGCGCCAGGGGGCGCGTTTGCAGAGTACTGCAGGGAGGGGGCGGGCCTCCGGCACAATGCCGTTTTTTTTTTTATGGGAGGGGGCTGCGTGGCCCCCTTCCCTCAGCCACTTTTGGCCCCGGGGACCCCATCCCCCGGGCCTGAGCATTTTTTTTTTTTATTATAAAAAACGGGAAGGGGGCCGCGTGGCCCCTTCCCTGGGCCTCTATTGGCCCCGGGGACCCCATCCCCCGGGCATGCCCTGTTTTTTAAATAAAAATATGGAGGGGGCTGCGTGGCCCCCTCCTCAGGCCATTTAAGGCCCCGGGGACCCCATCCTCCGGGGCCGGCCTTGCCCTTATTTTTTTATTTTTTATTTGGGAGGGGGCTGCGTGGCCCCTCCCGGGCCACTTATGGCCCCGGGACCCCATCCCCGGGGCCTGGCCTCTGGTTGGGGACTGTGGGGGTCCCCAATCCCCCACAGTCCCGCCGGCTCCCGCGTCCTATGGGAGCCGGCATTAGCTTTTCACATGGGGAGCAGCTAAGATGCTGCTCCCCATGTGGAAAGCATTGGTTTGCATTTTGAAAGAGAGAGCAGGTTTCCTGCCTCTCTTTCAAAATGCAAACCAAGTTTGCTATGACAGGGAGCCGCGAGGCTCCCGTCCTGTCATAGCAAACAGCAGTGTCCCGGGGTAGGCACCCGGGACACTGTGAGGAGCCGGCCCTGGGGGTGGCGGTCCCCAGGGCCATCAAGGGTTCCAGGAGGGGGCCGCGCGGCCCCCTCCCTACATTTTGAAAGCCCCGGGAGGTGGTGGTCCTCGGGGCTTGGGGGTCCAAAACGGACCCCCATTTTCACTTTTCTTAGTGCCCCGGGAGGTGGTGGTCTCAGGCGTGTGGGGGCTGGAGCCCCCACACAGGTTTAATAAAAAAAAAGCCCCGGGAGGTGGCGGTCTCGGGCTGCGGGAGGGCTCAGAGCCCTCCCGCACCATTTATGATAAAGCCCCAGGGGGTGGTGGTCCCTCGGGCTTGGGGGCCCTTAGAGGCCCCCATACATAAAATAAACACCCCCAGCATGCCCCAGGACTTGGCCACACATCACAAGCGCTGGAGACCGCACTCGATTTTTTATCGGCAGGATCCGCGCACCCTGAGCGCATCCTGCCGATTTTTAAAAAAAAAATGCTTTTTGCCCTGGGGGTCCTTGTGGGACCCCTGAGCAGACCTAGGGGGTCAGGGTGTTTCTACCCTGCCCCTTTGTGCGTTTTGCGCACTTTTTTACTGCTTTCTTGTTCCTCGGGTCTACCGAGGAACAAGATGGCTGCCAACACTTCCTGGTTTGGAGTGTTGGCAGCCAATTAGCAGACAACTCGTGATAGGGAGGGTGCGCGAATCCGACGCGGCCATAGATATATATGTACTTTTACTTTTGATTTTCTCAGCAACTACTGAACAGATTTACACCATTTAACAAAAAGGGTTCTTTCTGAACCAAGAACTACCTCTTTGCCAAATTTGGTGTAATTCCGTTCAGCAGTTCGGGCTGTAGCCGTGTCTAAAGTTTCCTATGGGAAATTGATTTTTTGACTCTTATTTTTTAATTTCTCCGCAACTACTGAACGGATTTACACCATTTAACAAAAAGGGTTCTTTCTGAACCAAGAACTACCTCTTGCCAAATTTGGTGTAATTCCGTTCAGCAGTTCGGGCTGTAGCCGTGTCTAAAGTTTCCTATGGGAAAATGAATGGGGAAAACAAGTTTTGGGACCCCCTTTTTCTCGGCCCCCGCTTGACGAATCACCCTGAGACTTTCAGGGTAGGAGCGGACCGGAGCGGGCCATAAAGTTTGAAAATTTCGCGAAGATTCGCCAACCGACGCAAGAGTTATTTCAAATAGAATGTCGTGGATTTCCTATGGAAAATAGGTCCTAACTATAACTATCTACTGGCGACCGCTAGTAGATAATATATATATATATATATATATATATATATTCACTGAAAAACCATAGGTTTTAGGGACAGTTATAGTTACTTGGACATTGCACTCGTACAAAACCCGTGAAATTCCCCCGTTATAGTTAGTTCAGCTAACTATAACTCGCGCCCCGCAATGCACTGCTGATGACGTCACATATTACATCACTCATGACATGGTCAGTGACATCACTGATGACATCACTGATGACATCTCAAATGACATCACTGATGACATCATCCAGTGACTGTGTGTTTCTGTAAAGTTTAAATATTTTTAAAATATATAGGAAAAGACGTATTGAAGAATGAGTGGGTGTGTAAGTGTCTGTATGGATGATTTAGTAGGTGCGTGACTGACTCTATAAGTGAGTGATTTAACGTATCTTACTGAATGCATGGGTTAGTGACTAAACTGGGTGTATGTCTGTATCCGTCTGTCTGTTGCTGTGTAAGTGGCTGCATGTGTTTGTGAATAGCTAAATGATTTTCTATATGAGTTATTGAATGCTTGTCTGAGTATCTGTATGGGTGCCTGAGTGTTTGTGTGGGAGGGGTGTGTGCAACTCTGTGCATAGATGTGTGAGTGGGTGATTCACTGGGTGGATGGTTTCAAGAGTGCATCTGTGATAGACTGTATGGGTGGGTAAGTGTGTGTAAGAGTGTGTTAGTGAGTGAATGTATGTCCCAGTGGTACATGTGTGAGTAACTACATATGTGAAAGGCAGTATATATGTGTGTTGGAGTATATAAATAGCTATAAGCAAGAGTGAGTGATTGTGATAGTGGCTGTATGGATGATTGTGTGCTTGTATCAGTGATTGTATAAGAGCGTAACAATGTGCTACTATTTGTATGAGTAAGTGAGCTGGTGTGTGTATAACTGTATAGGTGAGTAAATGGCAGTGTGTTTAATTATTTGCATGACTGACTAGGTGTGTGAGTATCTCTATGGATGAGTGGCGTTGTTTGAGTGTCTATATAGGAGTAAGAGTGCATATGATAGTCCTGTACTGAGTGACCGTAAGTATGAGTGACTGTACGGGTGAGTGAGTGGATGTGTGTGTGTAGACCTAAGAATCAGTGAGTGGGTATGTAGTTATTGGTGTTGGAGTGTCTATGGTTTTGCGAATGGCAGTCTGTAATTTAGAGTGGGTGTATCAAAGGTTATATTAGGGTGTGAGGAGGTGCATCAGATTATAACGTGGATGATGTCATCAGTGATGTCATTTGAGATGTCATCAGTGATGTCATCAGTGATGTCACTGACCATGTCATGAGTGATGTAATATGTGACGTCATCAGCAGTGCATTGCGGGGCGCGAGTTATAGTTAGCTGAACTAACTATAACGGGGAATTTCACGGGTTTTGTACGAGTGCAATGTCCAAGTAACTATAACTGTCCCTAAAACCTATGGTTTTTTCAGTGAATTTCAAAGGTTTTTTAAATGCTAATTTGTAACTATAACGTGTCTGAAACCTATGGTTTTTTCAGTGAATTTCAAAGGTTTTTTAAATGCTAATTTCTAACTATAACGTGCCTGAAACCTACGGTTTTTTCAGTGAATTTCAAAGGTTTTGTAAATGACAATTTTTAAATGTATTAATTGTTATATTAATTTTTTTCATACTGATTTACTACATTTTTAGAAACAATTTTTTTACATATTTTATTTGTCAAATTACATTGTAATTACATTATACATTACATTACAAAAAATACTTTCTCAGAATGAATTACTTTAGTTTAAATACTTTGCAGATAGGCAATAGACTTTTAAGTACAGTAGTTACAGTTGTTGCAATGGGCAACACATTTTCAAACACAATGCAACATTCAGCTCAATGTGAATTTCTAGTTAAATGCAATTAGTTACTTTATGGATTACTTTTGTAACCACAGGACTGGATCCTAGATTCAGTCCTGGTACATCTCCTGTAAACAGTTGAGTAAAAGCGTTTTGGTTACAGTCGTGATTTTTAAGGAATATTATTGTATTTTAAAAGTTGACACTTTGAAACTTTTTCTCATAGAATCACCAATGTTATCCTATGGAAGGAAATTCACTTAGCAGGTAAAAACTGTTATCGTTACTTTTTCTTACTCAGTGTTGGATCCTGGATCCAGCACTGGTGCATCTCCTGTAAACAGTTGAAAGAATGCGTTTAAGTCATACAGGCGATTTTTAAGGAATATTTGTAGTTTGTGAAAATCAACACTTTGAAACTTTTTTGCTGAAAACCAGTCAATGTTAGCCTATGAAGGAAATTCAAGTTACCGGTAAGTACGGTTAAAATTACTTTTGAGGATCAGTACTGGGCTGAAACATGCAGCACTGAGGTCTCTCCTGATAACAGGTGAGTAAATCGGAATTCGTATTTCTGGCTGATTTTAGAGGAATATTTTAAAGTTCCAAAACTCCACACTTAGAAGAATTTCCAAGTGAAACCAGTCAATGTTAGCCTATGGAAGGAAATTCAAGTTACTGGTAAGTACGGTTAAAATTACTTTTCAGGACCAGTACTGGGCTGAAAGATGCAGCACTGAGGTCTCTCCTGATAACAGGTGAGTAAATCAGAATTCGGATTTCGGCTGATTTTAGAGGAATATTTGTATGTTTCAAAATCAACACTTAGAAGAATTTCCAAGTGAAACCAGTCAATGTTAGCCTATGAAGGAAATTCAAGTTACCGGTAAGTACGGTTAAAATTACTTTTCAGGATCAGTACTGGGCTGAAAGATGCAGCACTGAGGTCTCTCCTGATAACAGGTGAGTAAATCGGAATTCGTATTTCGGCTGATTTTAGAGGAATATTTTAAAGTTCCAAAACTCCACACTTAGAAGAATTTCCAAGTGAAACCAGTCAATGTTAGCCTATGAAGGAAATTCAAGTTACCGGTAAGTACGGTTAAAATTACTTTTCAGGATCAGTACTGGGCTGAAAGATGCAGCACTGAGGTCTCTCCTGATAACAGGTGAGTAAATCGGAATTCGTATTTCGGCTGATTTTAGAGGAATATTTTAAAGTTCCAAAACTCCACACTTAGAAGAATTTCCAAGTGAAACCAGTCAATGTTAGCCTATGAAGGAAATTCAAATTACCGGTAAGTACGGTTAAAATTACTTTTGAGGATCAGTACTGGGCTGAAAGATGCAGCACTGAGGTCTCTCCTGATAACAGGTGAGTAAATCGGAATTCGTATTTCGGCTGATTTTAGAGGAATATTTTAAAGTTCCAAAACTCCACACTTAGAAGAATTTCCAAGTGAAACCAGTCAATGTTAGCCTATGAAGGAAATTCAAATTACCGGTAAGTACGGTTAAAATTACTTTTGAGGATCAGTACTGGGCTGAAAGATGCAGCACTGAGGTCTCTCCTGATAACAGGTGAGTAAATCGGAATTCGTATTTCGGCTGATTTTAGAGGAATATTTTAAAGTTCCAAAACTCCACACTTAGAAGAATTTCCAAGTGAAACCAGTCAATGTTAGCCTATGAAGGAAATTCAAGTTACCGGTAAGTACGGTTAAAATTACTTTTCAGGACCAGTACTGGGCTGAAAGATACAGCACTGAGGTCTCTCCTTATAACAGGTGAGTAAATCGGAATTCCTATTTCGGCTGATTTTAGAGGAATATTTGCACAATGGTGAAGGGAGGGGCGGGGCCTGAGGTGACATCTTTGCAAACGCGCCCGTGGCGCGTTTTAAGTTGGGGGATTAAGTTCCCTTGAATCCTGAGGGTCCCTAGGGGCCAACTAGACCACCAGGAACCTCCAATATGCGCCAGGGGCTGCGTTGCAGAGACGTGTAGAGAGGCCACACCTCTTTACACCTCTCTGCAACGCAGCTCTGTGGCGCTTTCTGGATGTACCTGTTGGGCTAGTTGGCCCCCAGGGACCCTCAGGATTGAAGGGGATTTAATTCCCCATCTTAAAACGCGCCACGGGGCCTGTTTGCACACATGTCACCTGAAGCCCCACCCCCTCCCTTCACCACTGTGCAAACGCGCCCCGTGGCGCGTTTTAAGTTGGGGGATTAAGTCCCCTTGAATCCTGAGGGTCCCCGGAGTCCAACTAGCCCACCATATACCTCCAAAAAGCGCCACAGAGCTGCGTTGCAGAGAGGTGTAAAAAGGGGTGTGGCCTCTCTACACCTCTCTGCAACGCAGCCCCCTGGCGCATACTGGAGGTTCCTGGTGGGCTAGTTGGCCCCCAGGGACCCCCAGTATTCAAGGGGAATCTGCCTTCTCTGCAAACGCGCCAGGGGCGCGTTTGCAGAGTGGTGAAGGAAGGGGGCGGGGCCTGCGGGCCGATCGTTTAAAAAAAATATATATATTTTGTCCTCTGAAGGGGGCTGTGTGGCCCCCCTTCCTTTTTCCTGTTTTTATGCCCTGGGGACCCCATCCCCCAGGGCCTTACCCCTTTTTAAAATTTGTAATTAAAAAACGGGAAGGGGGCCGCGTGGCCCCCTTCCCTGGGCCTGTATTGGCCCCGTGGACCCCATCCCCCGGGGCATGGCCTCGTTTTTATTTATATTCTTTGGAGGGGGCTGCGTGGCCCCCCTCTGGCCATTTAAGGCCCCGGGGACCCCATCCCCCGGGGCCGGCCATTCCGTTTTTTGTTTTTTGGGGAGGGGCGCCGCGTGGCTCCCCTCCCGGGCCACTACTTGCCCCGGGACCCCATCCCCGGGGCCTGGCCTCCGTTGGGGACTGTGGGGGTCCCCAATCCCCCACAGTCCCGCCGGCTCCCGCGTCCCTAGGGTGCCGGCATTGCTTTACACATGGGGAGCAGCTAACATGCTGCTCCCCATGTGTAAAGCAATCGGCTTTGGATATTGGAAGAGAGAGCAGGTTTCCTGCTCTCTCTTCCAATATCCAGCAGTTTGTAATGACAGGACGGGAGCCGCGAGGCTCCCGTCCTGTCATTGCAAACAGCAGTGTCCCGGGGGTAGGCACCCCGGGACACTGCAGGAGCCGGCCCTGGGGGTGGTGGTCCCCAGGGCCATCAAGGGCTCCAGGAGGGGGCCGCGCGGCCCCCTCCCATTCAGTACACAGCCCCGGGAGGTGGTGGTCCCCGGGCTCTGGGGGTCCGTAACGGACCCCCATATTAAAATGTTTAGTGCCCCGGGAGGTGGTGGTCTCGGGGCGTGTGGGGCTGGAGCCCCCCACACAGGTTTAATAATTTTTTTAAAAAGCCCCGGGAGGTGGTGGTCCCGGGGCTGCGGGAGGGCTCAGAGCCCTCCCGCACCATTTTTTAAAAGCCCCGGGGTGGCGGTCCTCGGGCTTGGGGCCCTTGAGGCCCCCACACATTAAATTATCCCCCACCATGCCCCCGGGACTTGGGCCACCCGGGGCCAATTAACATCGAAGCGGGAGACCGCGCTCGATTTTTTTTTCGGCAGGATTCGCGCACCCTGAGCGCATCCTGCCAATTTTTTAAAAAAATATTTATTTTTTTGCCCAGGGGTCCTTGTGGGACCCCCTGAGCAAACCTAGGGGTCAGGGTGTTTCTACCCTCCCCCTTTGTGCGCTTTGCGCACTTGTTTCTGTCCCTCGGTTCTACCGAGGGACAAAATGGCTGCCAACATTTCCTGAATCGGAATGTTGACAGCCAGCTGACAGCCAATTAACATGCAGCTCGTGATCGGGACGGTGCGCGCAGGGTGCGCTCAGGGTGCGCGAATCCTCCGTGCCCATAGATATATATGTACTTTTACTTTTTGATTTTCTCAGCAACTACTGAACGGATTTACACCATTTAACAAAAAGGGTTCTTTCTGAACCAAGAACTACCTCTTTGCCAAATTTGGTGTAATTCCGTTCAGCAGTTCGGGCTGTAGCCGTGTCTAAAGTTTCCTATGGGAAAATGCATGGGGAAAACGCGTTTTGGGACCCCCTTTTTCTCGGCCCCCGCTTGACGTATCACCCCGAGACTTTCAGGGTAGGAGCGGACCGGAGCGCCCCACGAAGTTTGAAAATTTCGCGAAGATACGTCAACCGGCAAGAGAGTTATTTCAAATAGAATGTCGCGGATTTCCTATGGATAATAGGTTGTAACTATAACTATCTACTGGCGACCGCCAGTAGATAATATATCAAAGAAGAATCCTGCTCCAACAAAGAAGAGGCACGTACATCAGGTATGTAGGAATGGGGCTCATTTATTGAAAGTCAGGTCTCCCACGACCCCACATTGGAAGAGAGACGCGTTTCGCCTGCGCAGCAGGCTTTATCAATCTGATTGGCGCCACAGAATTTCACAAATATATAGCCCTCCTCCCTCCTTAGGCATCAATAGACATGGAAAATAGACTGTGCAATCGAGAATGTCACTGGTAACACATGCTAATCACGACATCTATATAAAGTGCAAAGTGCAAAATTAATGAATAAAAATCACAGCCTAATGCACAATCTGCATGTAGTCCCACATATTAAACGTGATAAGTTTCCTGATATGTGCACAGAAAAAATATATGTATGTCATCTGCCCTAGGTAATAACATGTCGCAATGACAAGCCGAGGTGCTTTGATGTTTGTCAGAAATATGGCGCCAATTCTCTTATAGCATGCTGCCCTCCTGATGGTAAATTAAATAATCAAATTACAAAAGTTAAAACTGCTTCTTAATACAGAACATGCTGCAAGTGTTATTAATGCTTCATTGCATACACCACATTACCTTGTGTCTAAATAGAACACAGCCTACCCGATTTGATCATTGGTAATGGCACACAGAGCGGAAATAAATGTGCTTTTAAATGCGCGCACTGAACAAACATTAAAGATGTTAGGCTTTTAGCAAGTCTACGGGGCTCTAATTACACAGGCTGTGTAACATTTTGACGATAATGCCGGCCTCCGGGTAATTGCTACTCCTCCCAGCGGGGACTACGAGGCCCATAATCCCCTGTAATGGCCTAGAGTGTTCCGCATTAGTTGACAGCTGATTTATATGAAAGTTCAGATTGCCGGTGCTCCTCAAGTTATCTGTGCCAAAGATCGGGTAATTGTTCCAAAGAGGACACACAGTCCAAAATAAAGTTGTAATTACAGGAAGTGTCACAAATGTCAATGTTCAGCAAGCAGCACGAAATATCACTTTATCATGGGCACATGTACGAGGTCGGAGGAGACCGATGAAAAATAATATATATATATATATATATATATATATATATATATATATAGTGTGTAAATTGTGTAATAATTGTATTTTTTAAGTTATATATTAGGTGTGGGCTGCTGGCTTTTTAGGGGTATAGGGTGGGAAGCTAATTAATAATGTATTATTAAATTATTAATTAATATTTAATTAATTGTTAATTTTGTTAAGTTTATTTTTTTGTTATATTTTAAGTGTGGGCTGGTAGGTATGTGGGGGTATATTGTGTGGTAATTTAAGTAAGTAAAAATTAAAGACAATTTTCAAATTGAAAATTAGTTATTCATTTGTTTACTAATCATGTTAATTGTTTAATTGTTTTCTATTTATATATATATATATTTTTTTTTTCTTTGGTTGATTAATAAATTTCATATTAAGAGTTTTATATTTGTTTTAAAATAATAGGGTTATGTTTCATTTATGCTATGTGTTAGAAGTGAAGTACTTTCCCTACTGTTATACGGAGTGGGAATAGTAATTGTTACTCTTCTGAAGTCCAACGCTTTCCCTACTGTTGCACAGACTGGAGTGGAAATAGTAAATGTAACCCCTCTGGAGTCCAACGCTTTCCCTACTGTTGCACACATTGGGGTGGGAATAGTAAGTTTTAACCCTCCGGAGTCCAACACTTTCCCTGCTGTTATAAAGATTAGAGTTGGAATAGTAAATATTACCCCTCCGGATTCCAAGGCTTTCCCTACTGTTGTACAGATTGGAGTGGTAATAGTAAATTTCACCCCTCCGAAGTCCAACATTTTCCCTACTGTTGCACAGACTGGAGTGGGAATAGTAAATTTAACCCCTTCGATGTCCAACTCTTTTCTATTGTTGCATAGACTTGGGGAGGGGGTAGATTAGTAAATTTTACCCCTTTGAATTCTAACGATATCTCTACTGTTGCACAAACTGGAGTGGGAATAGTAAATTGAAACCCTTTGAAGTCCAACGCTTTTCCTACTGTTGCAGACTGCACTGGGAATAGTAAATTTTACTCCTTAGAAGGTCAACGTTTTCCCTACTGTTCTGCAGACTGCAGTGGGAATAGTGTATGTTTTATTTTCTGATTTAAATACTAATTTTTAAAATGGTTGAAATTTCTATATTTGTATTATTTGTCTGTTTGTTTAATTTTATATTATTTGTTTATACATAGATATTTTATACAGACTGGAGTGGCAATAGTAATTGTTACTCTTCCGGAGAACAACGCTTTCCCTACTGTTGTACAGACTGGAGTGGGAATAGTAAATTTCACCAATCCGAAGTCCAACATTTTCCCTACTGTTGCACAGACTGGAGTGGGAATAGGAAATGTTATCCCTCCGAAGTCCAATGATTTCCCTACTGTTGCACAGACTGGAGTTGGAATAGTAAATTTCACAGCTCCGGAGTCCAACAATTTCCCTACTGTTGCACAAACTGGAGTGGGAATAGTACATTTTACCCCTCCCGAGTACAACGATTTCCCTACTGTTGCAAAGAATGGAGTGGTAATAGTAAATTTAACCCCTTCTAAGTCCAACGCTTTCCCTACTGTTGCATAGACTGGAGTGGGAATTGCAAATCTTACCCCTCTGAAATCCAACGCTTTCCCTACTGGTGCACAGACTGGAGTGGGTATAGTATATGCATTATTTCCAGATGGTAATATTTTTTAATGTTGTTTAAATAGATCTAATATCATTTGTGTATTTGTTTAATTTTATAATATTTGTATATGTATATTTTTTCTATAATTTAGTTTTTTAAATATTTCTAGTAAATGTTTTAGATATTTATTTAATTTTGTAATTTATTTAATATTTTGCACTTAATTTGTTAATATTTTTAATGTCTTATATATATATACATACATATATTCACTGAAAAAACCATAGATTTTAGGGACAGTTATAGTTAGTTGGACATTTCACTCGTACAAAACCATAGAAATTCCCCCGTTATAGTTAGTTCAGCTAACTATAACTCGCGCCCCCGCAATGCACTGCTGATGACGTCACATATTACATCACTCATGACATGGTCAGTGACATCACTGATGACATCACTGATGACATCTCAAATGACATCACTGATGACATCACTGATGACATCATCCAGTGACTGTGTGTTTCTGTAAAGTTTAAATATGTTTAATATATATAGGGAAAGGCGTATTGAAGAATGAGTGGGTGCATAAGTGTCTGAATGGATGATTTAGTACGTGAGTGACTGACTCTACAAGTGAGTGATTAAACGTATCTTACTGAATGCATGAGTTAGTGACTAAACTGTGTGAATGTCTGTATCCCTCTGTTTGTTGGTGTGTAAGTGGATGCATGGATTTGCGAATAGCTACATGAGTGTCTATATGGGTTATTGATTGGTTCTCTGAGTATCTGTATGGCTGCCTGAGTGTTTGTGTGGGTGGGGTGTGTGTGACTCTGTACATAGATGTGTGAGTGGGTGATTCACTGGGTGCATGATTTCAAGAGTGTATCTGTGATGGACTGCTTGGGTGGGTGAGTGTGTGTATGGGTGTGTTAGTGAGTGAATGTATATCTCAGTGGTACATGTGCGAGTAACTACATATGTAAAAGGCAGTATATATGTGTGTTAGAGTATTTAAATGGCTATAAGTGAGAGTGTGTGATAGTGAGAGTGGCTGTATGGATGCGTGTGTGCTTGTATCAGTTATTGTATAAGAGCGTAAGAATGTGCTAGTATTTGTATGAGTAAGTGAGCTGGTGTGTGTATAACTGTATAGGTGAGTAAATGGGTGTGTGATTAATTTTTTGCATGACTGACTAGGTGTGTGAGTACCTCTATGGATGAGTGGCGGTGTGTGAGTGTTTATATAGGTGTATGAGTGCATATGATAGTATTGTACTGAGTGACTGTAAGTATGAGTGACTGTACGGGTGAGTGAGTGGATGTGTGTGTAGACCTAAGAGTGGGTATGTAGTTTTTGGTGTTGGAGTGTCTATGGTTTTGAGAATGGCAGTCTGTAATTTAGAGTGGGTGTATCAAAAGTTATATTAGGGTGTGAGAAGATGCATGAAATTATCACATGGATGATGTCATCAGTGATGTCATTTGAGATGTCATCAGTGATGTCATCAGTGATGTCACTGACCATGTCATGAGTGATGTAATATGTGACGTCATCAGCAGTGCATTGTGGGGCGCGAGTTATAGTTAGCTGAACTAACTATAACGGGGGAATTTCTATGGTTTTGTACGAGTGAAATGTCCAACTAACTATAACTGTCCCTAAAACCTATGGTTTTTTCAGTGAATTTCAAAGGTTTTTAAATGCTAATTTCTAACTATAACGTGTCTGAAACCTATGGTTTTTTCAGTGAATTTCAAAGGTTTTTTTAAATGCTAATTTCTAACTATAACGTGCCTGAAACCTATGATTTTTTAAGTGAATTTCAAAGGTTTTTTAAATGCTAGTTTCTAACTATGCCTACAGAGGTAGGACATGTGAAGAAAGAAGAAAAAACGCACAGAAAGAAGCAAAAGATGTGCAGAAAGAACCAACAGAGGAGCAGAAAGAGGCCTTGTTGCAAAATCATCCTGTGCCCACAACTTTTTCAGACGGGTACTGGTGGTAACTGACTCTGACTAACCAGAGCCAGTGCTATGCTAAAAGACACTTAGAATACAGTGAAAACACCTACATACACTAGGGAACACTATGCGTTGGGGTACCCCTGTGATTAGCATGACCTCCTCTGCAAGTCCCTAGTACATAATAGGGCAGGGGATTAAAACTACCTCTTAAAACGCGCTACAGGGCGCGTTTGCACAGTGGTGAAGGGAGGGGGGCCTGAGGTGACATGTGTGCAAATGCGCCCCGTGACGCGTTTTAAGTTGCGGGATTAAGTCCCCTTGAATCCTGAGGGTCCCTGGGGCCCAACTAGCCCCCCAGGTACCTACAGTTAGGACCACAGAGCTGAGTTGCAGAGAAGCTGTTCCAAGGCCACGCACCTTTTTTCACCTCTCTGCAACGCAACTCTGTTGTGCTTACTGAAGGTACCTGGTGGGCTAGTTGGCCCCCAGGGTCCCTCAGGATTCAAAGGGAATTAAGTCCCCAACTTAAAACGCACCACAGGGCGTGTTTGCGCACATGTCACCTGAGGCCCCGCCCCCTCCCTTCACCACTGTGCAAACGTGCCCCGTGGAGCGTTTTAAGTTGGGGGATTAGGTCACCTTGAATCCTGAGGGTCCCTGGGGCCCAACTAGCCCACCAGGTACTTCCAGTAAGCACCACAGGCCTGCGTTGCAACACCTGTAACAAATTGTGCAGTTGTGTTTAGGTAGTGAAGAGGGTCGTGCTGGGGGTAGTGTTTTAGGGTTTAGTGTAGTGCAGTGGTGTTTGTGTAGTGTAGGGGGTCATGCTGGGGGTAGATTTAGGGTTTAGGGTAGTGCAGTGGTGTTTGGGTAGTGTAGGGAGTCGTGCTGGGGGGA
Source organism: Calotriton arnoldi (assembly GCA_963921515.1). NCBI lineage: Eukaryota > Metazoa > Chordata > Amphibia > Caudata > Salamandridae > Calotriton > Calotriton arnoldi. Next base: position 142,187 of record CAWUFW010020245.1, on the reverse strand, counting down.
GTGTTTTAGGGTTTAGGGTAGTGCAGTGGTGTTTGGGTAGTGTAGGGGGTCGTGCTGGGGGTAGAGTTTTAGGGTTTAGGGTAGTGCAGTGGTGTTTGGGTAGTGTAGGGGGTCGTGCTGGGGGTAGTGATTTAGGGTAGTGCAGTGGTGTTTGGGTAGTGTAGGGGTACTGCTGGGGGTAGTGTTTTAGGGTTTAGGGTAGTGCAATGGTGTTTGGGTAGTGTAGGGGTACTGCTGGGGGTAGTGTTTTAGGGTTTAGGGTAGTGCAGTGGTGTTTGGGTAGTGTAGGGGGTACTGCTGGGGGTAGTGTTTTAGGGTTTAGGGTAGTGCAGTGGTGTTTGGGTAGTGTAGGGGTTCGTGCTGGGGTAGTTTTTTAGGGTTTAGGGTAGTGCAGTGGTGTTTGTGTAGTATAGGGGGTAGTGTTTTAGGGTTTAGGGTAGTGCAGTGGTGTTTGTGTAGTGTAGGAAGTCGTGTTTTAGGGTTTAGGGTAGTGCAGTGGTCTTTGGGTAGTGTAGGGAGTTGTGCGGGGGGTAGTGTTTTAGGGTTTAGGGTAGTGCAGTGGTCTTTGGGTAGTGTAGGGGGTCATGCGGGGGTAGTGTTTTAGGGATTAGGGTAGTGCATTGGTGTTTGGGTAGTGTAGGGGGTCATGCGGGGGGTAGTGTTTTAGGGTTTAGGGCAGTGCAGTGGTCTTTGGGTAGTGTAGGGGGTCGTGCTGGGGGAGTGTTTTAGGGTTTAGGGCAGTGCAGTGGTGTTCGGGTAGTGTAGGGGGTCGTGCTGGGGGAGTGTTTTAGGGTTTAGGGCAGTGCAGTGGTGTTCGGGTAGTGTAGGGGGTCGTGTGCTGGGGGGAGTGTTTGAGGGTTTAGGGCAGTGCAATCATGTTTGGGTAGTGTAGGGGGTCGTGCTGGGGGGAGTATTTTAGGGTTTAGGGTAGTGCCGTGGTGTTCGGGTAGTGTAGGGGGTCGTGCTGGGGGTAGTGTTCTAGAGTTTAGGGCAGTGCAGTGGTGTTCGGGCAGTGTCGGGGTCGTGCTGGGGGTGGTGTTTTAGGGTTTAGGGCAGTGCAGTGGTGTTCGGGCAGTGTAGGGGGTCATGCTGGGGGTGGTGTTTCAGGGTTTAGGGCAGTGCAGTGGTGTTTGGGCAGTGTAGGGGGTCGTGCAGGCGGTGGTGTTTCAGGGTTTAGGGCAGCGCAGTGGTGTTCGGGCAGTGTAGGGGGTCGTGCAGGGGGTGGTGTTTCAGGGTTTAGGGCAGTGGTGTTCGGGCAGTGTAGGGGGTCGTGCTGGGGGTGGTGTTTCAGGGTTTGGGGCAGTGCAGTGGTGTTCGAGCAGTAAAGGGGGTCGTGCTGGGGGTGGTGTTTCAGGGTTTAGGGCAGTGCAGTGGTGTTCGGGCAGTGTAGGGGCGGTGCAGGGGGTGGTGTTTCAGGGTTTAGGGCAGTGCAGTGGTGTTCGGGCAGTGTAGGGGGTGGTGCAGGGGTGGTGTTTCAGGGTTTAGGGCAGTGCAGTGGTGTTCGGGCAGTGTAGGGGGTCATGCAGGGGGTGGTGTTTCAGGGTTTATGGCAGTGCAGTGGTGTTCGGGCAGTGTAGGGGGTCATGCTGGGGCTGGTGTTTCAGGGTTTAGGGCAGTACAGTGGTGTTCGGGCAGTGTAGGGGGTTGTGCTGGGGCTGGTGTTTCAGGGTTTAGGGCAGTGCAGTGGTGTTCGGGCAGTGTAGGGGTTGTGCTGGGGCTGGTGTTTCAGGGTTTAGGGCAGTGCAGTGGTGTTCGGGCAGTGTAGGTGGTGGTGCTGGGGCTGGTGTTTCAGGGTTTAGGGCAGTGCAGTGGTGTTCGGGCAGTGTGAGGGATCATGCTGGGGCTGGTGTTTCAGGGTTTAGGGCAGTGCAGTGGTGTTCGGGCAGTGTAGGGGGTCTTGCTGGGGCTGGTGTTTCAGAGTCTAGGGCAGTGCAATGGTGTTCGGGCAGTGTAGGGGGTCTTGCTGGGGCTGGTGTTTCAGGGTTTAGGGCAGTGCAGTGGTGTTCGGGCAGTGTAGGGGGTCGTGCTGGGGGTGGTGTTTCAGGGTTTAGGGCAGTGCAGTGGTGTTCGGGCAGTGTAGGGGGTCGTGCTGGGGCTAGTGTTTCAGGGTTTAGGGCAGAGCAATGGTGTTCAGGCAGTATAGGGGGTTGTGCTGGAGGTGGTGTTTCAGGGTTTAGGGCAGTTCAGTGGTGTTCGGGCAGTGTAGGGGGTCTTGCTGGGGGTGGTGTTTCAGGGTTTAGGGCAGTGGTGTTCAGGCAGTGTAGGGGGTCTTGCTGGGGGTGATGTTTCAGGGTTTAGGGCAGTGCAGTGGTGTTCGGGCAGTGTAGGGGGTCATGCTAGGGGTGGTGTTTCAGGGTTTAGGGCAGTGCAGTGGTGTTCCGGCAGTGTAGGGGGTCGTGCAGGGGGTGGTGTTTCAGGGTTTAGGGCAGTGCAGTGGTGTTTGGGCAGTGTTGGTGGTCGTGCTGGGGGTGGTGTTTCAGGGTTTAGGGCAGTGCAGTGGTGTTTGGGCTGTGTAGGGGGTCGTGCAGGGGGTGGTGTTTCAGGGTTTAGGGCAGTGCAGTGGTGTTCGGCCAGTGTAGGTGGTCTTGCTGGGGGTGGTGTTTCAGGGTTTAGTGCAGTGCAGTGGTGTTCGGGCAGTGTAGGGGGTCGTGCTGGGGGTGGTGTTTCAGGGTTTAGGACAGTGCAGTGGTGTTCGGGCAGTGTAGGGGGTCGTGCTGGGGGTGGTGTTTCAGGGTTTAGGGCAGTGCAGTGGTGTTCGGGCAGTGTAGGGGGTCGTGCTGGGGGTGGTGTTTCAGGGTTTAGGGCAGTGCAGTGGTGTTTGGGCAGTGTAGAGTGTCGTGCTAAGGGGTGGTGTTTTAGGGTTTAGGGCAGTGCAGTGGTGTTCGGACAGTGTAGGGGTTGTGCAGGGGGTGGTGTTTCAGGGTTTAGGGCAGTGCAGTGGTGTTCGGCCAGTGTAGGTGGTCTTCCTGGGGGTGGTGTTTCAGGGTTTAGTGCAGTGGTGTTCGGGCAGTGTAGGGGGTCTTGCTGGGGGTGGTGTTTCAGGGTTTAGGGCAGAGCAGTGGTGTTCGGGCAGTGTAGGGGGTCTTGCTGGGGCTGGTGTTTCAGGGTTTAGGGCAGTGCAGTGGTGTTTGGGCAGTGTAGGGGGTCGTGCTGGGGGTGGTGTTTCAGGGTTTAGGGCAGTGCAGTGGTGTTCGGGCAGTGTACAGGGTTGTGCTGGGGCTGGTGTTTCAGGGTTTAGGGCAGTGCAGTGGTGTTCGGGCAATGTAGGGGTCGTGCTGGGGGTGGTGTTTCAGGGTTTAGGGCAGTGCAGTGGTGTTCGGGCAGTGTAGGGGGTCGTGCTGGGGCTGGTGTTTCAGGGTTTAGGGCAGTGCAGTGGTGTTCGGGCAGTGTAGGGGGTCGTGCTGGGGCTGGTGTTTCAGGGTTTTGGGCAGATGCAGTGGTGTTCGGGCAGTGTAGGGGGTCGTGCTGGGGGTGGTGTTTCAGGGTTTAGGGCAGTGCAGTGGTGTTCGGGCAGTGTAGGGGGTCTTGCTGGGGGTGGTGTTTCAGGGTTTAGGGCAGCAGTGGTGTTCGGGCAGTGTAGGGGGTCTTGCTGGGGGTGATGTTTCAGGGTTTAGGGCAGTGTCAGTGGTGTTCGGGCAGTGTAGGGGGTCTTGCTGGGGGTGGTGTTTCAGGGTTTAGGGCAGTGCAGTGGTGTTCGGGCAGTGTAGGGGGTCGTGCTGGGGGTGGTGTTTCAGGGTTTAGGGCAGTGCAGTAGTGTTCGGGCAGTGTAGGGGGTCGTGCAGGGGGTGGTGTTTCAGGGTTTAGGGCAGTGCAGTGGTGTTCGGGCAGTGTAGGGGGTCATGCTGGGGGTGGGGTTTCAGGGTTTAGGGCAGTGCAGTGGTGTTCAGGCAGTGTAGGGGGTCGTGCAGGGGTGGTGTTTCAGGGTTTAGGGCAGTGCAGTGGTGTTCGGGCAGTGTAGGGGGTCGTGCTGGGGCTGGTGTTTCAGGGTTTAGGGCAGTGCAGTGGTGTTCGGGCAGTGTAGGGGGTCTTGCTGGGGGTGTTGTTTCAGGGTTTAGGGCAGTGGTGTTCGGGCAGTGTAGGGGGTCTTGCTGGGGGTGATGTTTCAGGGTTTAGGGCAGTGCAGTGGTGTTCGGGCAGTGTAGGGGTCTTGCTGGGGGTAGTGTTTCAGGGTTTAGGGCAGTGCAGTGGTGTTCGTGCAGTGTAGGGGGTCGTGCTGGGGATGGTGTTTCAGGGTTTAGGGCAGTGCAGTAGTGTTCGGGCAGTGTAGGGGGTCGTGCAGGGGGTGGTGTTTCAGGGTTTAGGGCAGTGCAGTGGTGTTCGGGCAGTGTAGGGTGTCGTGCTGGGGGTGGTGTTTCAGGGTTTAGGGCAGTGCAGTGGTGTTCGGGCAGTGTAGGGGGTCATGCTGAGGCTGGTGTTTCACGGTTTAGGGCAGTGCAGTGGTGTTCGGGCAGTGTAGGGGGTCGTGCTGGGGCTGGTGTTTCAGGGTTTTGGGCAGTGCAGTGGTGTTCGGGCAGTGTAGGCGGTCGTGCTGGGGCTGGGGTTTCAGGGTTTAGGGCAGTGCAGTGGTGTTCGGGCAGTGTAGGGGGTCGTGCTGGGGCTGGTGTTTCAGGGTTTAGGGCAGTGCATTGGTGCTCGGGCAGTGTAGGGGGTCGTGCTGGGGCTGGTGTTTCAAGGTTTAGGGCAGTGCAGTGGTGTTCGGGCAGTTTAGGGGGTCGTGCTGGGGCTGGTGTTTCAGGGTTTTGGGCAGAGCAGTGGTGTTCAGGCAGTGTAGGGGGTCGTGCTGGGTGTGGTGTTTCAGGGTTTAGGGCAGTGCAGTGGTGTTCGGGCAGTGTAGGGGGTCGTGCTGGGGGTGTGGTTTCAGGGTTTAGGGCAGTGGTGTTCGGGCAGTGTAGGGGGTCTTACTGGGGGTGATGTTTCAGGGTTTAGGGCAGTGCAGTGGTGTTCGGGCAGTGTAGGGGTCTTGCTGGGGGTAGTGTTTCAGGGTTTAGGGCAGTGCAGTGGTGTTCGGGCAGTGTAGGGGGTCGTGCTGGGGCTGGTGTTTCAGGGTTTAGGGCAGTGCAGTGGTGTTCGGGCAGTGTAGGGGGTCGTGAAGGGGTGGTGTTTCAGGGTTTAGGGCAGTGCAGTGGTGTTCGGGCAGTGTAGGGGGTCGTGCTAGGGGTGGTGTTTCAGGGTTTAGGGCAGTGCAGTGGTGTTCAGGCAGTGTAGGGGGTCGTGCAGGGGCTGGTGTTTCAGGGTTTAGGGCAGTGCAGTGGTGTTCGGGCAGTGTAGGGGGTCGTGCTGGGGGTAGTGTTTTAGGGTTTAGGGTAGTGCAGTGGTGCTTGTGTAGTGTAGGGGGTCGTGCTGGGGGTAGTGTTTTAGGGTTTAGGGTAGTGCAGTGGTATTTGTGTAGTGTAGGGGGTCATGTTTTAGGGTAGTGCAGTGGTGTTTGGGTAGTGTAGGGGGTCGTGCTGGGGGTAGTGTTTTAGGATTTAGGTTAGTGCAGTGGTGTTTGGGTAGTGTATGGGGGTCGTGCTGGGGTAGTGTTTTAGGGTTTAGGGTAGTGCAGTGGTGTTTGTGTAGTGTAGGGGGTCGTGCTGGGGGTAGTGTTTTAGGGTTTAGGGTAGTGCTGTGGTGCTTGTGTAGTGTAGGGGGTCATGCTGGAGGTAGTGTTTAGGGTTTAGGGTAGTGCAGTGGTGTTTGTGTAGTGTAGGGGGACATGTTTTAGGGTAGTGCAGTGGTGTTTGGGTAGTGTAGGGGGTCGTGCTGGGGGTAGTGTTTTAGGGTTTAGGGTAGTGCAGTGGTGTTTGTGTAGTGTAGGGGGTCATGCTGGGGGTAGTGTTTTAGGGTTTAGGGTAGTGCAGTGGTGTTTTTGTAGTGTAGGGGGGTCATGTTTTAAGATGCAACGCTCCAATACCTGACCAGTCTGCACTACATAAAACTGCAAAAAAACTAAAAATAAAAAGTGTTTTGCACACTTTTGTCATTGGGCTATATGTGGGCTACATCTGGGTAATATTTGTGCTACATTTGGGCTCTTTTTTCACTGGTCGCCATCTTGGAAGACTTCTTTGTTATGAAGTTTCCTAATTTCCTCATTTACTGCAGTCTCCTCAGTAGGAAATGCTTTCAGTTTTTTACTTTGATTCCATCAAGAAGGCATTCAGATGTGTCTCACATTTGCCATAAATTCAGAATGTTAGCACTCTAGTTGCTCATTAGATCACTGTAGTAAAGCTACTGCTCACCAGGGAGTTAACTGGAAGTCTGCTGCTGGTATTGAAAGTGATTGTTTCAGTCTGCATGTCAGAATTTTCTAATGAAATAGAAGAGGATTTGAGATCTCACTTAAAACATGCCCTAATTTTTCTTTCTGCAGCACTAACCATAATTTCTATTTCAAAAAGAACCCCCTCATTTTGTTCCTTTTTAAATTAAATGTTTTAAGTGTTACCGGTTTATTCCAATCAAGATGGCTTCAGGTGTGCCATACTTTTGTGATAAGTAAGGCTGTTAGCGCTCTCGTTGTTCTTTAGAACACTCTGGGAAGCTGCAGTAGAACACAAAGGCATCAACTGGCAGGCTGCTCCTGTTGAAATATAACAGGAAGATATTTGAGATCACACTTGAAACATGTCCTAATTTTTCTTTCTACAGCACTAACCATAATTTCTATGACAAAATGAACCCCATCATTTTGTTCCTTTTTAAATTAAATGTTTTAAGTGTTACCAGTTTATTCCAATCAAGATGGCTTCAGGTGTGCCATACTTTTGTCATAAGTAAGGCTGTTAGCACTCTAGTTGTTCTTTAGAACACTCTGGGAAGCTGCAGTAGAACACAAAGGCATCAACTGGCAGGCTGCTCCTGTTGAAATATAACAGGAAGATATTTGAGATCACACTTGAAACATGTCCTAATTTTTCTTTCTACAGCACTAACCATAATTTCTATGACAAAATGAACCCCATCATTTTGTTCCTTTTTAAATTAAATATTTTAAGTGTTACCAGTTTATTCCAATCAAGATGGCTTCAGGTGTTCCATACTTTTGTCATAAGTAAGGCTGTTAACACTCTAGTTGTTCTTTAGAACACTCTGGGAAGCTGCAGTAGAACACAAAGGAATCAACTGACAGTCTCTGCCCTTGTTGGATGTACATGTTTTACTGAGAATGTCAGACTTCATTCTCACATGACTGAGAAAGATAATGTGAATTTACAGAAAATATGCTCTCATTTTAGCTTCTGGAGCACCTTCCAAAACTCTATGGGACAAGCATGTGAAAATATTTTTCTCTCAAACATGATTCATGATATCCCAGCAGAAGGTTTTTCACAGGGTAAAATTACCTTAGAACACACCACAATTCCTGAAATTAGTATGGTACCATCAACAAATGAATTCTAATGTAACTAAAGTCTGTTATCACCCTTTATAGTTCTCTTTTTGGTAACCCTCAAAATCTTTGATTCACTACAATGCATTTCAATGGGGTACTATCATGTATATTGGTCTCAAGATGGCTGCCAGCAATTCCAGGATGAAGTGCTGACAGCCAATCAGATCTCACAATGACATGTGTGGTCAGGCTCCGCCCAGATATATATGTGATTTTACTTTTGATTTTCTCAGGAACTACTGAACGGATTTACACCATTTAAGCAAAAGGCACGACACTGAACCAAGGGCTACCTCTTTGTCAAATTTGGTGTAATTCCGTTCAGCAGTTCGGGCTGTAGCTGCGATTAAAGGTTCCTATGAAAAATGAATGGGGAAAACACGTTTTGGGACCCCCTTTTTTCTCGGCCCCCGCTTGACGAATCACCCCGAGACTTTCAGGATAGGAGCGGAGCGGAGCGCCCCAACAAGTTGGAAACTTTCGCGAAGATTCATCAACCGGCGCCAACGTTATTTCAAATAGAATGTTGCGGATTTCCTATGGAAAATAGGTCCTAACTATAACTATCTACTGGCGACCGCCAGTAGATAATATACATATAAATATGTATATATATGCTTTTTATAGTAGTAAATAAAAAGAATTTAATATAAAGTAATTTTTTTATTCATTTTTTGGAGTTTTATATACGCAAACTCGGCCCGAAGGTATCAGATATCAGAGCACTTTACATGGGCACCAGTTTCGTTACAGATGGATACAATAATTTTTGTTAGGCACGGGGAGATTAAGTGATTTGCCCAGAATCACAGGATGTTGAGCGTCCCTGCCGAGACTCGGACCCGGTTCCCCAGCTTCGAGGTCGACCGCTCTAGACGTAAGGCTACATCCTCTGCCCAAATATGTTTTTAATAATAGTGTTCTATTGTATATATGTTCATATAAATATACACACATATATATTTAAGTGTGTATGTTTATATAAGTATATATAGCATTTAATGTACTTTTTTTTAATTTGCATTATATAAATGTTCTATATTACAATATTTAAGATTCACTATTTTAAACTATACATATATATATAAAAAAATATATATATATTAAAAACATATTTTTGTATGTTTTTAAATGATGTTAGTTTAAAACAATATATTTTTTGTACTTACCATTATAAGTATAGGGAAACAATCTTTTTGTAATCAATATTTTTGACTCCATATTTATGTACCTTGATATTGTTGGAATCAATATTCTGTCAGCAATCCGGTCCCAGACAGAAGGTTGAGGGTTATTGGCATTACTGCCGAGGTCTGTGTTTATCCTTCAGCTCACCAATGCCAATAGTAGTGAGAAACCTCAGAGTGTGCAACATAAGGGTCACAAGTTCCATTTATAGTGAGAAAGATAAGTGGGTTAATGCAGTGGCTCAGAGGTTGTTGCTCAACCTAAAGGTCACAGATTCCAATATCTGCTTTCAAGCAACACACTGGCAGAGGGTGGTCTGTATTAGCAATGTCACAGAGCTAAAAACAGCAAACTTAAAACCAAATATATTTAAATGCTTAATTTCATTTCAAAATATGAAAGTGGTGCATGTATTTCCCTATCTCTGCCATATCCCACACATGGGATTCTTGGGGAGACACTTACCCCCCCATGGAGACATAAAAGACACCTTACTGCATTATATTCTTCGTGGTGGAGGTCATAGTTTGTAGTTACCACACGTATGCATAATTGGTGCGTAGAAAAGCGCTCAAGTATGATGGGCACAGTTACATGGCACTAGCGCGCTGCACTGGCTATGCATAATTTCTACCATGCTATGTGCTACCATAATGTCTGAATAATGCCTTTTTATTATATTCACCCTAGAGTATTGAGAAGGTTGGTGAAAATCGTAAGTTACGAACCATGAGCACCAATATCACATGCCTTAGTGTGCATGCGACCACTGGCTAGGTTTTTTCCTAGCAACCTGGTCCTGAAGAAAGCCATTCTGACCCTGCAAGTACGTGTATCGGGTGAAACATGTTGACCTAGGATGTGGGAGACCATTATAATCTCACATCACCTCCACTATCACCAATTTTAACCCTACCCAAGGTATCCACGATTAAAACATCCTTAAGGGACAGATCACCTTGAGGCAGTTTTAACTCACTCAAAAACTCACGAATTCACAAATAAACCCACTCCGCTGTAATTCAGGAATCGCAGCACACCCGAGATGCACAATGCATCTTGAGTGGGAACCCAATGATGAACCATGCCACTAACTAGGTTATTGGGTGAGGGGCCTTTTAAAAAACCTATCGTTTTTTTTCTATTGAGACAGGAGTGAAATGCGTTCTTGACGCTATATATGAGTGGCAGCAAGCTTGTTTTCATTTGATTGCTATGTTTACAAAGGGAAGAGAAATAAGCTTATCACTACTTCTCATTGCCTTGTTTTGTTTTCTTGCATGAGAAAACACCCCAAACTCTCTCCATCCGAATCCCTGCACCAACTTCTCCACGGTCCTACACCTAGGCCCTTCTGCCATTCTTGTCTGCACGATCCCTTGCCTTAAATCTACCACTGCTGCCAGGACCCCTGGCACCAAAAGACTGAGAGCTAAGGCTGCCAAGCAGCAAAAGTGTTATGTTCTGAATAGGTTTAAAATGTTACGGCTCCTCTAGACAGGGTGACACTGAGGCAATCACACACCTTCTTGGCTGGGTAAAGGAAACAGGTGACTAGCAGGAGGTTCACATGCTCGGGTGGGCACTAGGCACCCAGGGATGGACTGGCCATTTATCCCATGGAAGATATACCCAAGAGGGCTAGAGCCATTGAACGCAGAATTTAGAAGGTTGATGGCCGCCGCCTCTACCTCCCCATGGTTTAAGGCAGTAGGCACAGTGGGGACTTAAAGGTAGAATGAGAGAGAGAGAGTGTTACTGTTTTGAACATTTGCCAAAGCTTATTTGGTTCTCAATCAGGCTTTTTGGGCACCTCGTACCAAGATACTGGCCTGCTTTGATCTCTGCTTGCTGTTGATATCATGTTTAGAGGTGCGCAAATGTGTAAATTCTGTCAACTCACGGAAAAAAAAAAACATGAGCTTCGTGAATTATAAAGCTTGCATAATTAAAAAAAACAGGGGCAGCACCACTGGCTCTCTTCGGCAGCACTGCACCATTTCCACTTCACTGTGTGGGCTGGTGCCTCCTGATCACCTGATAGCTGTCCACCTTAGGTGCCTCTACCACCGGGACGCCCCCTGACAAATTATCCCTCGCTCCCTCCCACATTCTCTGTGGGCGAGATCCCACATTCTGACACGCCATGTCGCAGCTCCAGTGTCGTGCTCCACACATTCCGGGAGCTAGGGTCAGCTTTTGCATGGGCGAGCTGAGCCCAGAGCACCAATCTTCAGAGGGGTGCACAAAGCTGTGGCATTACGGTTCAGCAAACAGCAGTACCCCCCCACCCCCCCAAAAGGAGGTACTCTACTGCTTCATTTTAGTAACGGATAGCAGAGTGGGTGGAAATGTATTTTTTGCTCAGAGCTTATCCAAGCAAGGGCTGGCTCTACCTGGAGCTCTAGCTCACCTACCCTCAATTTACCCTCCAAAGGCTTACTGGATTTTCAGTCTCCTTCCCCAATCATGTGCGCAGTCCAAGAGCTCCTGCCATGTTACCACCCCCCACCCTATCTCCCGCTACATCCTCACCATACCCTGGCTTGCAGTTTTTTATGGTCTGGCTTGACAGCGCCAGACAATTATATAATCATCACTAGAGCGGGTCTTTGGCTCCACCCACATGTTGGGAGTCTGGAGTACATGTTTTGATTGGGCAGAAGTTGTGTGCTTCCACAAAAAAAGTGCTTGCCCTCCACAGCTGTGATAATTTTGCTTAGTTATCCAGCTGCCAATCCTCAAATTTTCAGTGGCACACACATGACATTGGAGTGCTATTAAAGTGTCCTAGATAATTTATGTTGTTTCCCTCTGGCAGCAGCACAGATCGGAGGAGGGCAGTCATTAACTTACATGGATTTTTAGGTCTGGCTTGACAGTGCAACTGCCACCGGACCGTTTAATCAACAGTTCTTTGCTCCCACTTAAATATGTGTCGATTCCCTTGCTACTTACTTGTAATGCTTTATATTACCGTACAACATTACTTTAAAGCCAGACCTATTGGCATTGCCAATGCTTGTTTCCTTGAGTAGAACCTCCAGTAGCTGGAAACAGCTAAATGATGCAGGATATGGATGGAGAAACTTTGTTTTGGTGAAACCAAGGGAAATTGTCAAACTTCTCCTGACTTTTATGAAGCGATGTTTCTTTGTATGCAAACAGCTTACCTTTGCCCGCTCCTTGTTATGAGTTGTGTCCCTGGTGGCACCTTCTGCAAAGCTCCCACATAACTGTGAGCAGAAGCACGACTGAAGCCCCTGTCCACACAGAACCCCTTATTGATGATGGCTTAACCATCTGGGGGACTAAAATTAGGTGCTCACACAAGGGGTTGATTATGATCAGGGCCACTGGAATTATGCAAATTTGCGGTCGTAGCATTTTCTGCATAATTATGGCTTTACCTTATTTGCCACATAATCAGTATTCTGCTGCATAATCAGTGGGTTTTAACAAAAACAAGTTTGGTTCTTGTTCAAACGAATCAAAAGCAATTTTAAAAACATGTCAGCACATGTTGTGGCGCAGTAGAAGGCCTTTTGCGAAGGTTGGCTAGATACCTTTCTGTTGTTTTTTGTTATATTTGGGTGTTAAACCAGTACTAGTGAGGTCAAACGTATGCCCAGACGGTGTAAAGATGACAAAATAATGAAGTGATGCCATCAGAAAATGTGCTGCATTACTCAGCCTGATTGGCATTTTCTTGCCTCATAATTTAATTAATCATAACTCATGAATTGGTCCTCCCCTGCCGCATAATTCCTGTGACTCTGATTATGACTTACTGGGAACTCATGGTTTTCTCTTTGCAATCGAATGTGACGGAAGTTTCATTTCACTCTCCTTTCCTGGGAGTGTCTCTGCTCATGAGTAGCCCATGAATGGTGAATTCACATGTCCTACAGGAGTGATTCTTAACCTGTAGTCCAGGGACTCCTGGGGGTCAGCGATGCCTACTCAGGGGGTCAGCAACTGCTTAGAAAACGTGAAGGTATTTGAAAGTGGAGGCTTAAAATTAAGTTAGTATGCTCAGATTGGTTCGTGAGAGCAGTGGAAGTGCATCAAACAGAATATAGTATGGACAATGGGTGGCCTCGACTGAATTTTTAAAAAACTCCAACTTTCCTCTTAAAATTTAGATTTTTTAATATTTGTGAAACAAATAAAATATTTCATCATCTGTGTATTTGGTTGATGAATGCTTGTTTCTGTATTTTTTTATGTATTGATTTGAGGTTCAAATCATCGCAAATACTTAGGCCAGTAATGACTCAGTGGGGGTCCCCGGATTCCAGTCATGATTAAGTTGGGGTCCACAGAAGTCAAAGGTTAAGAACCACTGTCCTACAGGAAAGGCTGCCGCCTCCTGGATCCGCTGCAGACGTCCCTTGTGTCCTGATGTTTTGCGGTAACCCACCCTGGAAGTGAAGAGATGCAAATGTCCCGTTGAAGGCTCTCGCTGACAACACTTCTCAGTGCCGCTGTCACATTACCTTCCCCAGACCTGTCCTTTAAAAGCTGAAGGGTGACAAGCCTCTCTGCTTACTCTGTGCGCCCAGGGTATTTCGAGAGCCGCTCTAGACATAAAACAATCTGTCATGGTGACATGTGTCATCTTTTATTTTTTACTGCTGATAGCCGTGCTTATGTCCTGCTTAACAAGCCAATTGCTGTAATGAACAGAGTGCATGGGGCAGCTCAGACATGAGTAATGGCCGCTCTTGTGGCACTAAGGTGGGGGCGGCAATGCATTTGAGAATAATCAGATCTTACTTTTGATTTTTTATATTATTTATTGTTTTTTTATTTAGCACTTGATCTGCCTTGGGGGTGCTCTTAAGAAGGCCACCAAACCGTTTGCCACAGGGAATTTGGGGTACATGAGAAACTGGGAAGAGCAGTGTTTATTGAGACACACCCACTATAGGCACACGAGACACACTAGATGGCGCAGTCAAGTCCGGTCCAGCCTCTGACTGTTTTGGAAACATAGAAAGCATTATATGTGCTCCGACGGCAAGGAGAAAACCGCATCGGGTTCGGGCACTCCTAGGAGGGTGGCATCTTTTGCCTGTTCCAGTGATTCTGCTGGCTTGCTTTTCTCAGAGCACATAGTTGCCAACTGTCCCATTTTTGCAGGGACAGTCCCGGCAAGTTGGAGACTGTCCCGGGTAATATTGTTACAGAAACTGTTCCTCTTTATTACACACAGGTACGCAAACAAGAACTTCCTATCTGCAGCAGCCCTGTGCCGCAAAGTGTCCAGGGATTTCTTTTTTCAAATGTTGGCAACTATGAGAGCAGCCACTGGCAACATTAGCAGCAGGGTTTGGGAGGCTCATGAGAGGTTTCATAACATGGGCACAGGGAAAAATAGCCATATGGGAGTGCACAAACATTTTAAGAAACAAGCATTGGAAAAGAGAGGATGTGGCATTACGGTCAGAGCTGCCGGCTTTGGAACTGGGGAACCAGGTACGAGACTCGTCAGTTGTACATCCTGTGGTCCTGGGCAAATCACATGATTTCCCCACGCCATAAAGTATGAATGTGTCCTTGTGCAATGCAACTGGTGCTCAAGTAAAGCTCTCCAATACCTTTGAGGCGAGCTAACGCTACATAAAACAGCAAAAAAAGCAAATAGCTCTTGCACTTTCCTGACTTATAGGCTTTGCCAATGCTTGTTGCTGACAAAGTACAGTATCAGCAAAAATTCAGAACATTTTTTAAGCAAAATGTTTTTTGACAGTGCTATGCAACATTAGTAAAAAAGATTAATCAAAAAAAGAGCACTGATGCAGCTGTTATTTCGGGTGGTGTCATTGGAGCACGTATGTGTGATGACTTATGGGTACACATGCATCATGCGTAGTGGAAGATGCCACTTAGATTGGTACATAACATTTTTTAAATGCTTCAATTACTTACCGGTAATTGTATTACTCTGAGTCCTTCCTTGCTTTAAATCATTTCCTTCAGGCAGTCGTGTCTCCCAGACACAAGTTAAAGTTGAAGTTGAGAATAAATGCGCCTCTTACCGCTTCCTGTTTTCTACACAAGGCACAGAAAATTCAGTGGGCCTGGAACTCAACATGGAGGAAGGGAGGGTGTTTATGAATTAAAACAAGGAAGGACTCACAGTGATGCAATTACCGGTAAGTAATTGAGGCGTTACGTTTTCGTCCTTCACTTTAATACATTACCTTTGAGAGGTAACAAGCAAACAACACCAGGACAACTGAAATATTCTCAGAAATGTAATCATGCAAGAGAAGAAAGAATATCTATTACTCCACATATACTAAGACCTTTGAACCAAACATTCTTTAATTCCACTTCCTGCATTATTCTGTAATGCTTAATAAAAGTCGAGGGAGAAGCTCATGTCACTGCCCTAGAAATCTCTGTGATACAGGCGCCATGGACTTCGGTAATAGAAGCTGACATCCCGCCGTTGACCTATCCTGTTCCCTTAAAAGGGAGCCCGACTCTCTGTAGCTAACTCAATCAAAGACTTCACCCATCTACTAAGCATTTGAAACGAGGGTTTTGCTCCTTTTTTAGCCTGAACAAAGGGGCATATTTACAAGCTCCTATCGCCACAGGAACCTCACTTTTTATGACGTTCCTGTGGCGATAAACCCTTCACCTTATTTACGAGGCGGCATTAAGCCACTTAATGTGGCTTAACGCCGCCTTGCAAATAAGGCCCCCTTTCACGCTACACTTAGGGGCCGATTCCGATCTCGGCCGGTAGGGCTCCGAATCGGATTCGGCTTTACCGGATCCGATTCGGAGCCCTGTTTCCCGACCGAACCGTACGCGGGTCCGGCCGAGCGAGTACGATGCGAAATCGCCGACCGACTCGTCCGGGCGTCCCGACCGCTCCGACCGACTCGCTCCCGGCTCGAACCGCTCCGACCGACTCGCTCGGACTCGACTCGCACCGCGCAATGGAGACGTTTCCCGGCCGGGTAAGTACGATGCGCGCCGCGAGCAGTCCGACCGAGCCGCGCACTCCGGCTCGTAAGAGCTGTCGGAGCCGTACTTTGGGGGTCCGTGTCGGACCCCCTGTACGCCGTAGCCGCGCGAGTCGCACACAGGGGGACCCATGGGTCCCCCTACCTGTGCGTGTACGGCGCGAATCGCTTCACCGCGCACCCGCTGTAGGGGCGCCCTTGTCCGACTCGCACCCATTGAGTCAATGGGAGCCCGCGTACGCGTTGTACGACCGGCTCCCATTGACATCAATGGGAGTCCGACCGACTCGAGTCCGATAACATACGGACGCATCGTACTCGTTCGGTCGGACTGCACGGGTCCGATTCGGTCGGAAATCTCTCCGGGTCCGGCTCGGTCGGAGAAGTTTCCGGCCCGAATCGGAATCGACCCCTTAGCGTGAAAGGGGCGTGCAATGGGTGTTGCGGTGGGTGTTCCGCCGCAACACCCATTGATTTTGACGCTGCCTCCTCTTTACAAGGGTGGTGTAAACAGGAGGCAGCGCCAAAATTAAGACCAGGGAAAACCTGGTCTTAACATGGAAAAACGAGGAGAAATGCTTCATTTTTCCTTTTTTGTGCTGTTTCTATGTGTGCTGCACAATGCAGCACACATAGAAACAGCAAATCGCCATGAATGATTGTTTATGTGCACAATGCAGCACACATAGAAGTTACAATTCGTCATTCTGGATTGTTTATGTGCAGGAAGGGACACCTTCCTGCACATAAACAATCATTCCCACTAACGCAGACATCCTTGCACTATTGTGCAATGGTGCCTGCGTTGGCGCTAAGCAGCTAGATTTAGTGCCAGCGCTAGGGGAAACGCAGGAGTGCGCCGCAATCTTGTGAATATGGCGCATCCCTGTGTTTTCAGAACGGCTGAGAGTGGCGTTAGCAATGTTTGCTTAACGCCATG
Source organism: Calotriton arnoldi (assembly GCA_963921515.1). NCBI lineage: Eukaryota > Metazoa > Chordata > Amphibia > Caudata > Salamandridae > Calotriton > Calotriton arnoldi. The sequence goes on along the minus strand of CAWUFW010020245.1, from coordinate 125,695 downwards.
CTTCACCATTCCTTTGTGGATATGCCCGAAAGTTTACAAAAATAGAAGACGACGTTCTGAAGTCTGCCACTCTCTCAAGATAATGCATGAAAACACACCTCCTATGATTACGATGAAAATGATAAAACCAGAAGAACAATTTCTTTATCTGTATGACATGCTGTGTTAACCTTCAGAATAAACGAAGGACCCAAACGATTCTAGGAAAAGGAGGAAAGGCTTATGGTATTCTCTGAGTCAAAGGGCATACCTAGGCATCTATTCCCCATGTATGGTCTTTATGGATTGTTGAGCAAAAAGGACTCATAATGGAATTCTGGGATGAGACGAAGAGATGTGTCACAGGCTTTCCCCTTTGGGATCCAGAGAGAACTCCTGAAATGAAGGGATCACTCTGCTTAGCATGTCGGCTAGCCTATTCAATGTCCCCTTGATATGAATTTTTGACATGTGGATAACCGTTTTCTCTGCCCAAGAAAAAATCTGGTCCGAAACCTTGGCCAGAGAACCTTGTACCACCTTGTCTCATCAGGTAAGATTTTGCAGTCATGATGTCTATTTTAACTATTACCGATTGATCTTTCAGAAGGTGAAAGAACCCCACTAGTGCTAGTCTGCTGGCTTCTAGATCTCTTCGGTTCAATGACTTAATAGCTAGCTTGAGCTGGTGTCAATAGACCCTGTAATGGATGGGTGCCTGTCCATACCCTGCAACCCATGGCAGTGTAATTTTTACTAGTGGGGGGGGGGGGGGGGAGAGAAAACATTCTCTTTAAAATGTTCTGCGGATTTAGCCTCCACTGTAGTTTCTGAAGTATCACAGTTGAACTTGGTAGAATCAAAGCATGGTCCTGAGAAACTCTGCTCTTATGAAGAGCCAGTCTTGTGATGGAAGGAGTTGCGATTTCTCCATATTAAATTAGAAATCCATGGTTTACTAGTAGCAGCAATACCCTATCCGAGTAATCTCTGTCCTCTAAGATAAGAAGAATGCACCAGCCAGCCGTCCATGGGAAGTTGTACGAAGATTCCATCTGGACCTAGACGTGCCACGAGGGGTGCCAGGACTTTGGTGATAACTCGAGGTGAGGATTTCAGCCCTAGTGGGAGAACTTTGAATTGGTAATGATTGTTGCCACTGAGAAGCGAAGGAATTTCTGATACGTCACATGGATGGGAAAGTGGAGAAAACCATCCTGAAGATCGATAGTTGTCATGTAATGACCTCTGCAAACTAGAGGAAAGATTTTCTGGAGCATTTCCATCCTGAAATGTACCATCTTGACCATCAGATGAGATTTTTCAAATCTAACACTGGTCTGAAGTCTCCTGATGTCTTCTGTGCCAGAAATAGAATGGAATACGCTCTGCCACCAATTTTCTCCAGAGGTACCTGGATAATGGCCTTTTTAAAAAGCATGGGCTGAATTCCTTGAGCAAGAGGTTGTTTATTGATGGGATTTTCAGGGACAGGAGCATGGATGATGCCTGAGCTTTGAGGTCAGGAGTTGAAGCTTATTTGATACAGTGTGCTAATAATATTCAAGAACCAACTGTCCGCAATGCTTCTTCTTCAAACTTCATAAAAATCCAATAGCCTCCCCCCTACCACCGGCAGAATGAATGGAGAACAGGGATGTCTGACAGAATATCGGAACAAATATTATTGTGCTACACCAATATTGAGTCAAAAATATTGATGGCAAAAATATTGTCTACCTATACTTATTACAGTAAGTACAAAAATATCAAAACAAAAATATTGTTAACACTACTTTTTTTTTAAATAATACAAAAATATCAGTTTTAACAATATATATAGTATAAAATAGTAAATCAAAAATATTTTAACATGTAACATTTATATAATGTAAAATAATAATTTAAAAAATTAAAAAATATATAAATATATACTCAAAAAACACACATATATGTATACATACATGTTTACACATACATATATATATATATAATGTAACACTATAGAAAAAATATATATTTTAATATAAAGAAAGACATTTAAATTATTGTTTTTTAATTTACTATAATAAAAAAGCATAAATATATAAATATACATATTTATATATTTAAAAAAACTTAAAAATTGTGAAAACACAAGTACAAAACATTAAACTAAATTACCAAATTAATTAAATATAAAAAAACTATAAAATCTAAAAAGTATAACAAATATTACAAAAAATTAAAGAAATCTATATATAATGACATATTATAAAATTAAGCAAAACAAACAAACAATATTAATATATATATTTGAACAATTTGAAAAATAAGTATTTAAATTAGAAAATAAAACATACACTTTTCCCACTGCAGTCTATGCAACAATAGGGAAAGCGTTGGAATTCAGAAGAGTAAAATTCAGTATTCCCAATCCAGTCTGTGCAACAGTAGAAAAAGCACTGGACTTCAAAGGGGTAAAATTTACTATTCCTAATCTATGCAATAGTAGAGAAAACGTTGTACTTTGGAGGGGTTACATTTACTATTCCCACTCCAGTTTGTGCAACAGTAGGAGAAGTGTTGGAATTCAAAGGGGTAAAATTTACTATTCCCCGCCCCAGTCGGTAAAACAGTAGGAAAAGAGTTGGACATCGGAAGGGTTACGTTTTTTATTCCCACTCCAGTCTGTGCAACAGTAGAGAAAGCGTTGGAATTCAAAGGGGTAAAATTTACTATTGCCCTCCCAGTCTGTGCTACAGTAGGAAAAGTGTTGGACTTTGGAGGGGTTAAATTTACTATTCCCACTCCAGTATGTACAAAAGTGGGGAAAGTGTTGGACTTCTGACAGGTAAAATGTACTATTCCAACTCCAGTCTGTGCAACAGTAGGGAAAGTGATGGACTTCGGAGTGGATAAATTTACTATTCCAACTCCAGTCTGTGCAACAGTAGGGAAAGCAACGGACTTCGGAGAGGTAAAATTTACTATTCCAACTGCAGTCTGTGCAACAGTTGAGAAAGTGTTGGACTTCAGAGAGGTACAATTTACTATTCCAACTCCAGTCTGTGCAACAGTAGGGAAAGCGTTGGATTTCCGAGGGTAATATTTACTATTGTTACTCCAGTCTGTGCAGCAGTAGGGAAAGCATTGGACTCCAGAGTGCTAATATTTACTATTCCTACTCCAGTCTGTGCAGTAATAGGAAAAGTACTTCATTTCAAACACATAACATATCTTAATAATCCTATTAGTTGACCAGAAATATAACACTCTTAATATAAAATGTATACATATACAATTAAAAACAATTAAACACTTTACATGATTAAATATTTTAATAATTAATTTTGAATTAAAAAATATTATTAATTTATTATTTAACATAATTCTCACACTGTATGCCCATAAACCTAGCAACCCTCACTTGAAAAATAACAAAAATAAAGTATAGCACAAATAACATATTTAATGATCAATTAAATATTTAAATCAAGTAAATAAAACAATTAAATCGGTAATTAAATAATTAATCAATAACTAATATGATTAAATAATTAATCAATATTTAAATCAATTAAATTAATTAGATAATTATTAATAAATTAAGAATTAATTGTTAATGCCTAGGCTGTGGAGCACGTGAGGGGATCATAGAGAAAAGATGGAGGAGGCTTCATCCAGTGAAGAGTCAAAGGATGAGTGACACACACCTGAAGCAGGAAACAGTGAATAAGATGAGGAAGAGGGGGCTTTTCCCTTTACCTCAGATGAAAGGTAGATGGAGAGAACGGATGATGCAGGACAAATGCTTTATGAAAAGCAGATGGAGCGCCATGAGTCAAAGCCCCAAATGGGCGAAAGGAGTTAGCCAATGACGCATAAGCTGCAGCAGTAGGATGACTGTTACAACTGCAGGGAGGTGGCAAGAAACAACTGTGCCAAGTGAGCTAACAGTCCCAAAGTGGACAGACTGTGAGTATGGTGAAGTTTGGTGGGGTACATGAGAGAAAGACAATACTGCTACCATACAATGGGTATTGCATGTACAAGTATTAAAAAGAAGATTTGGGATGGAGGGTACCTAGGTGTGTTGAGACTATTGCATGGGAGGGGCATGATGTAAAAAGGAGTCAAAGGAGGAAGAGGGAGAATTCAAATGGAAACCAGTGACCACCATTAATATGGACATTTAAACATCACCTTTCATAATATATGTTAGAATTTAGTGTGAGAATTTCCCAGAATGAATCATGGCGTATTAAAACATTTGGACATTATTAAGATGGTCCAGCTGCGTTTAGGGGAGGGGGGCAGAAGATGATTGGCTGAAGCCTGATGAGGAATTCTGGCAAGAATGAGTTCAGTCAAACAACTGGTGCACGATGAGCACCCAGATTCCGAGACGCACTGCCTGTAACATCAGTTGAATTGAATATAAGCTGAAATTAAACCAAGTTATCTATAGTACTCAAAGTTTTTTCTAGTTTCATCAGTGGTTACATAGCTCATACGGAGGCAGCATACTTCCAGTTTTCACATGCATAAAAAATGCCCATCCAGGCTTTTTTCCAGCATGTCAGAATGCACATTTTCATCCTGAGTAGCTGTAATAATGTACACCCAAAGCATTTCGGGTAAGGAGCCCTTTGTCAGGGGTAACTATTAATGTAGAAGAAAGCCCATCAGTAAAACTACATGCAGTGACAACATAGTCAAACCAAAAACATAAAAAAATATGTAATAAACATTTCATCAAGATTTGATGCACAAAACCATCACCAAACCATGATGTATCACCTTTAGAAAAGTGCTTGTGTTGCAACTAAATCATTTCTTCCAAAAGTTAAGAAAAAGTAACCAGTGCTGAATGCATCCCCACTACAGCAGCATGAAAATAAACCCTGTGCTGAACATCGTCGTGAATAGCAAAGCAATGTCAAACTCAAAATAATCAAACATCGTCAAACAGTACACTCACTTTTGTACAAAAATAAAGTTCGAGTCCACCATGGAAATCAGTCAGATGGCACTGTTCTCAGCGGCAAAGTCGTCCGAAGCACCATCCATATAACAAACTAGGTTGGGGAAGAGGGGAGCAGCACAGACCACTGACATCAAGTTTGTGTGAAAAAGGCCACTTTATTGGATTAGGTATACAGTATAAAAACCCATTTTGTGCACCTGTAGCAATAAAATGTGTCCATAACTGAAAAGAGAAACTTTACGCCAAGACCAAAAAAACAGGAAAAAGGAGATGGGAGTGTGGGGAAAAAACTACCCTGCCAGCCACTGTGTCACCTGACAAAATGGTGGCGGGCATACAAAATGCCTAGTTTTATACCCTTGGGCTACAAAGGTAGCCCAAATAAAGCCCAAACCCCTGAGCAGTCATCTGACTGCTCCACATCCCCAAATTACCCCGGGAGGCAGACCTCCCTCTGGTCGGCTGCCCCCCAAATCCCCTTTGGGAAAGAGGGAAGCAGCACAGACCACTGACACCAGGTTTGAGTTAAAAAGGCCGCTTTTTTGAAACAGGTGCACATCACAATTAACCTAGGCCTTCGCCTTACAAAACTACAACCTAACTATACAAAGTTACAAACCTATTTTAATCTAACCCCCACCCCTAAGGTATCCCTCCCCCTTCATAACAACTTAATACATCAATACTGCATCTGATCAATGGCTGTTCGAATGTAACTGATACCTCTAGATCCCTTCCCTCTTTCCTACATCTATTAACCTGTTAGCCCACTAAATTTCCTAAGCTTAAACTTCCTGTCTCGACTAGGCGTGCACTTGCCTACCCATTCTCCCTTCAGCCTGAGCTGCTGCTGACAACAAAGATAAACTTCAGTAAACCATGGCAACTCCTCTGCCAACGGCCACCCAGAAAAATGTGGGGTGCTGAGCCCCCCGGCTCCTTCCCACCTATTTCTGCCACCCCCCCTACATCTCAGTGGGTGGGTACCTAAGATTAACTAACATTCAGTACCTTTTCCAGGACCAACTTAATCTGTAACAAGTAAAGCTCCATGCCCATGAATGATAAATGGACTCCATCATCACGGAAAAACTCCAGATCGTCGTAACGGAGGTCTGAATGCTCTAACCTACCTATCCCTTAGTCCCTACAGAAAAAATGCATCTCTTTATGCAGTTTCCTCCTCACCTTGTCTATAGCCGTGTGGCGCGGTGGAGAAGGAGACAGGGAGGCCGAGGGTCAGTGATTCTACAGTAGGTTTATTGTCAGGGCTTGTTACAGAAAATTAATAAATAGGTTGCACCATCCGGTGTATAGTTCTTCAGCCTCTTGCTTCAGAGGGCAGGGAATAACGAACGGAGTGTCCGGTCTTCGGATTACAGCTGATAGTTCCCTCTGCTCCGTTTCATATTCGGGAAAAGAAAACAAAGAAAGGCCTGGTAAGGGAGGGGAACGTTTCTATAGTGGTTGTCACACAAGGAAAAGGGAGTGAAGGACTGAACACCCGACCGTCACCGTGAGAGGCGCGGCTTCCTCCCAGGAGTATGTTACGCTCTGCTCTGTTTTACTCGCAGTTGCGGACCCCCGTCAGTAAGATTAGCCAGATGGCCCGCCCTTCTCTCCCGCCTTCCCCTTGTCCCACGCAGCCCCCAGGTGGCCCCGTACCTTTTGGAGCCACGATCCTCCTGGACCGTGGCTGGCTTTTGCGCGTTACCGGAAAAGGTCCGGCTCCCCCTTTTCCTCGGTCCTGGATGACACCTCTTCGGTCAGCTGGGCTTCCGGCTCGGTCCCGATGGTGGATCCCGGTTCTCCCAGTCCTGGCGGGATGAAGAAGGTCCTGGCTCCTCGCGTTGAGTCCCCCGACGCCGATCCTCCAAGCATTCGACTCCGTCGCGAGAGCCTTAGTCCTTCCGTCTCTTCCCCTTTGAAGGAGGGAGGAACACCTGACCAAGGCACATGATCGGCACCCGAAGCCGAGAGTAGTGGAGCCTTAAAGGGCCAGTGCATCTGGGTCGAGGGCTGGAAATAGAGGAGGGGACAAGGTGACAGGTGAGGGGGCATACCGTCAGACAACGGATTGGAGGAGGGATTCGTAAGCAGCTCCTCGCCACACACCCCCACCCCAGCATGTTCACGATCGGGGAACAGGGTGAGTCGGGAAAGGAAGTCCGCATTGCCGTTATCCGAGCCCTTGCGGTGGCGAACCTCAAAAGAGAAGGGCTGTAGGGCAAGGAACCAACGAAGGACCCGCTGATTATTCCCTTTGTTCCGACTCATCCAGAGGAGAGGAGGGTGGTCCGTATACAAGAAGAAATGGGTGCCCTCAAGGTAATATCTTAACCTGTCCACCGCCCACTTGATAGCAAGGCACTCCTTTTCAATGATGGGATAGCCCCGCTCCCTAGGGAACAACTTCCGGCTCAGGAAAAGGATGGGATGCTCAAGCCCTTCTGGGGATATCTGGGAAAGAACAGCCCCCAACCCATTATCGGAGGCATCAGTCTGAAGCAGGAAGGGTTTAGAAAAGTCAGGGGAGCGGAGAATGGGACCTAACGTGATAGCCCTTTTGAGGTGTTGGAAAGCTTGTAGGGCAGCGGGTGGTGGGGAGAGGAGGTCTTTAGGCTTCACAGTCTTCCTAAGGAGATCGGTAAGAGGAGAGGAAAGTTCAGACTATTGGGGTATGAAACGACGATAATACCCCAGGAGGCCCAGGAAGGCTCTGACTTCCTTTTTTGTAGTAGGGAAAGGGGCCTGGGTTATCGCCTTCACCTTTTCCTCCTGGGGTTCTATGAAGCCATTTCCTAAGAGGTACCCCAAGTACTTCACTCTCTGAAAACCTACTTTTGATTTTTTTGCATTGATATGCAAACCAGCCTCTTGGAGGGCTTGAAGGACCAGCTGACAGTGACGAAGATGGGACTCCCACGTGGGGCTGTATATAATGATATCGTCTAAATATGCTGACGAATAGGCCTGATGGTCAGATAGTACTCTATTCATAAGGCGCTGAAACGTGGCAGGTGCCCCATGTGGCCCAAAAGGTAAGACGGTAAACTCGAACAAGCCAGAGGGTGTGGAAAAGGCCGTTTTCTCTTGGTCTTGAGGTCTAAGAGGCACCTGCCAGTACCCTTTTGTGAGATCAAGGGTTGTGATGTACTGCACCTCTCCCAATTGTTCAATTAATTCATCCACCCGGGGGAGAGGGTATGAATCGCACTTAGAGATGGCGTTGAGAGCCCTGAAGTCTATGCAAAACCGGACGGATCAGTCCAGTTTTGGTACCAGTACGACTGGCGAGGACCAATCGCTTCAGGATGATCGTATGACCCCTAGGGCAAGCATGGCCTTGACCTCTTGTTCGATGGCGTCTCTCCTAGCAGCAGGGACGCGATAGGGTTTTTGTTTGATGACCTTCCGTGGTTGGGTGGGGATGGTATGTTCAGCTAGGGTGGTACGGCCCGGAAGGTCGGAGAATAAGGAGGCATATGGGGAGAGAGTGTCTTGTAAGGTCACCCTCTGCTCTTCCGTTAGTTCTTGGTTGATTATGAGATGAGGTAGAGTGGTATCCCGGTTGGTTATGGGGTCAACCACATGAAGGTCCTTGGGAAGAGGGCCCAGCCATTTCTTTAAGAGGTTCACATGATACAACTGGGTGTGTCTGGGCGTGACCTGAACCTGGTAGGACGTAATCCCGACCTTCTGTACAATCCGATAAGGACCCTGCCATCCTGACCTGATTTTCGGGATACTGGAGGGAGTGAGAATCAAAACCCAGTCCCCCACCTTCAGGTGCCGCCATTTTTTTCCTTTGTCATAGAATGTTTGTTGTCGGGATTGCGCTTTTTCTAGGTTCGCATCAGCGAACTCCCTCAACTTCTGCAGACGGTTCCGTAGTTCTTGTGTATAGTCTAGGAAAGATTTGGTTTCCTCCCCCTTTTCTTGTTCCCAGTATTCATTAGTGATCTCCAGTAAACTCCGGGGTTCCCTACCGTAGAGGAGCTGGAAAGGGGAACAGCCCAGGCTGGACTGTGTCTGGCTACGGACTACATATAAGGCCAAAGGGAGGAGTTGGTCCCAATCCTTCCCTTCCACACTCAATAGCTTTTTCAGGGTCAATTTTAGGGTGGAATTATAACTCTCACACAGACCATCTGTCTGGGGGTGATACACTGATGTTTTAATGTGGGAGATATCCAGGGACTTACACACCTCCCGCATCATTTTGGAGACAAAAGGAGTCCCCTGATCCATGAGGATCTCTCAGGGGAACCCGACCCGGGAAAACAGTTCCAGGAGTCTGTCACTGATATTCTGGCTGGTAGGAGCACGTAATGGAAAGGCCTCTGGATAACGCGTGGCGTAATCCACTATTACCAGCGCATATAGGTTACCCTTTTTTGTCCGGGGGAGTGGGCCAATAAGATCCATACCTATTCTCTCGAATGGTGTACCGATGATGGGAAGAGGTTGTAGTGGGACCGGCGGGGGTTTATATGGGTTTCTCATCTGACAGACCTCACACTCCTGGCAGAACTTCGTGACGTGGGCGAATATACCTGGCCAATAGAAGTGGCGGAGTATCATATCGACGGTTTTTTGTGCACCCCTATGGCCAGCCAGCAGGTGGGAATGCGCAAAAAAAGTACTTGTTCCCTGAACGCCTGGGGAACCACGAGTTGTGGTGTATCTCCTTCCTTTGCGACCCTGTAGAGAAGTTCCTTTTCTATGCAAAACAAAGGATACGCTGGTTTCTGGGGCTGGGGGTTCTGCCGTGCATGATCCCACGTGGGCCGAAGCGTAGGTTGTAGTGGAAACTTTTATCGGATAGCCAGGGGGCTTGAGTAAGGAGAGAGGGTTTTGGTGGGTTCTGGATTCCTGTGAGCTGTAGGGAGTCCTTTAAGAGCGCTAGAAAGGACGGGTTATCCTGACCTAATATGAGCTCTTCGGGAAGGGAAGGGAGAACCCCAAGCTTGGCTTTCATGACCACCCCACTCGGGAGGGAGACAGGCAAGGTGACTAGGGGGTAGAGTTTTATATCCCCATGTACACAGCGTATAGGTATCACATCACTGGTAAGAGGAAAGGGAAGGGGTACCAGGGACTGGCGAACGACTGACTGCTTACAGCCGGAGTCCAATAAGGCTTTTACAGCAACCCCCCCTATAAAAACACTTACATAAAAACTTGGTCCCATTTCTTCAGTGTATAGGATAGAACGTGGGATACAGCTAATGTCCATCGGTTCTTCCAGGGATTTTTTTCGGGGACAATTCCTGGCAATATGCCCCCAGTCCCCGCATTCATAACACTGTGGACCCCGAACAGGAACGGGTTCTGGACGGTACTGTCGAGACTTCAGGGGTTACGGGAAGGCCTTCACTGGTTTTCTCTCCATTTTGCTAACCGTAGAAGGAGGGCGTGTGGGTTTCTCGGTGTCCCAAGATGGAGGGCGGGGTTGTGCCCGATAGAAGGAGGTTGCCATGTCAATGGCTTGATCAGCGGTTAAGTGGGTGTGCTGTTTAAGCCACCGTTGTATAGGGTATGGCAACGCCTCTATGTATTGCTCTAAATAGATAAGGGACATGATTTCCTCCTTTGTGTTGGTCTGGGGCTTTAGCCACTTGTCTGCTGCTGCCTTGAGTTTGTAGTAAAGGGTTTTTGGATTGTCGGTGGATGCTCCCCGCTCCTTCCGAAACCTAACCCGATATGCCTCGGCATCCATTCCAAGATGGTCCAGAATTACCCGCTTAATTTCCTGATAAGGTGTGTGGCCACTAGCATTGGCCACCTGATAGGCGGCCTGGGCCTCTCCGGTAAGGAGAGGCGCTAAAAAGAACGGCCATTTGACTTCTGGCCATCCCGACGCTCGGGCCGATCTTTCAAAGTTCAGAAAGAATGCGTCGGGGTCCTCGCTAGCTAGGTACTTCTGTAGATACACATTGGGGCCTGTCCCGGCGCAGATTTGCAGCTGGTTGGTCAACTCTAGGCGGTCATCCGCCACCTTTTGCAACTGTTCACCTTGATTGGTGATGCTGTCCTTGAACAGTTCCCTGTCTGCATGGGCGGTTGTCATCTGTTTCTCAACGGCCCATTCCAGCTTCTCCTGGCCACGTATGAGCTGCTGTATGAGGTTTTCCATGTCCCAGGGATGGAGGCGAACGACGATCCCACTTCTGACACCACGTGTGGCGCGGTGGAGAAGGAGACAGGGAGGCCGAGGGTCAGTGATTCTACAGTAGGTTTATTGTCAGGGCTTGTTACAGAAAATTAATAAATAGGCTGCACCATCCGGTGTATAGTTCTTCAGCCTCTTGCTTCAGAGGGCAGGGAATAACGAACGGAGTGTCCGGTCTTCGGATTACAGCTGATAGTTACCTCCGGCCTGTCTCATATTCGGGAAAAGAAAACAAAGAAAGGCCTGGTAAGGGAGGGGAACGTTTCTATAGTGGTTGTCACACAAGGAAAAGGGTGTGAAGGACTGAACACCCGACCGTCACCGTGAGACGCGCGGCTTCCTCCCAGGAGTATGTTACGCTCTGCTCTGTTTTACTCGCAGTTGCGGACCCCCATCAGTAAGATTAGCCAGATGGCCCGCCCTTCTCTCCCGCCTTCCCCTTGTCCCACGCAGCCCCCAGGTGGCCCCGTACCTTTTGGAGCCACGATCCTCCTGGACCGTGGCTGGCTTTTGCGCGTTGCCGGAAAGGGTCCGGCTCCCCCTTTTACTCAGTCCTGGATGACACCTCTTCGGTCAGCTGGGCTTCCGGCTCGGTCCCGATGGTGGATCCCGGTTCTCCCAGTCCTGGCGGGATGAAGAAGGTCCTGGCTCCTCGCGTTGAGTCCCCCGACGCCGATCCTCCAAGCATTCGACTCCGTCGCGAGAGCCTTAGTCCTTCCGTCTCTTCCCCTTTGAAGGAGGGAGGAACACCTGACCATGGCACGTGATCGGCACCCGAAGCCGAGAGTAGTGGAGCCTTAAAGGGCCAGTGCATCTGGGTCAAGGGCTGGAAATAGAGGAGGGGACAAGGTGACAGGTGAGGGGGCATACCGTCAGACAACGGATTGGAGGAGGGATTCGTAAGCAGCTCCTCGCCACAAGCCGCTGTTTTTTTCGCCCCGCTCCACACTCTCCTAGCTACGAACGCTGTCCAGTGCACATGGCATCCAGCCCACAAGGAAAGTATCTCCCTTAGATCTGCCTTCATGCATTTTAACAGTGGCCAGCCTTTTTGTAACACCAAGTTGTTTTCGCCTAGATGATTCAACAGGATGTCCGAGCAATGCCCCCTACTCTGAGTTTGTTCAAATAAATAAGGAGCTCTCCCATCTCATTACCCCTTTACGATACCACTTAATATCATGCATGGACACATCAAAACCCAAATTTGTCCCCTGCACTGAAGACCTTGCGTGCTGTTCAGCCCATTTCACAAAGGAGTGGCCTACGATCCATATCCAAAGCCCCCAACAAGGGGACTGGGAACTGAACCTGGAATAGAAACAAAATATTACAACCTGCACCGTAACTTTAGCAAGACCCTTCCCACACCCTTACATATCACTTAACGTAATTTAATGATCACCTGCCTACGTCCATGATGCCTTCCGACTCCCAATCCCACCTATCTGCTTCTGTAGCCATGCCTATACGAAAAGAATGGGTACCATATCCACGTGGATCTACTCCGACCAAGCTGAGCGCCTTGTGCATTACTGACAGCAGCTGGAAGGGGGTGACTGGTCTGCCATCTATGTGTTGAAAAATGCTTCCATTCCCAAGCCCTGTCCCCTGTTGAATGGCTGCCCCACAACGCACTGGGCATAAGCGTGCTACAGGGTACTCCCTAAGAAATATGCTCCTGACCTGGGCCCTCTGGTCCATCTTGGACTTGTATAACCATATTTTCAGGCCCTCATGAGGTCTACAGGGGAAAAGTCTATTACAACGCAGGCATTACATCGTAATGCCTTTACAATGCAACAACGCAGGTGCCATTACATGGCATGCCATTCCAACGCATGTGCCATTACAACGCATGTCATTACAACGCATGCCATTACAACGCATAGTAAGGTAAGTAATGGTTGTAAGTGAGGTAAGTTGATTATTTTTTATATTTGTTTTTAGGAAGGTAATAGTTAATAGTAATAGTTTTATTTTACAATTTTTTTATTTGTTTAAAAAAATATATATCATATAATTTAATTTAAATGGATAGGTTTGGGTTGGGTAGTGTAATAAGACTCAGGTGTTTTTTAAAAAAATTATTTGAGTTTTATTACAAAATTTGATTAGTTGTAAATGTATTAAAAAAAATATTAAATATCTATAAATTAATTTATTAATTTAAATATATTAAATTTGCTTTGCACTTTTTCCCTGGGATGGGATGTATGGGAAATAGGGGTTTTGGGTGGGGAGTGTATTAATACTCAGGTATTAATTTTAAAATTAATTTAAAAAATAATTTGTATTTATAGTAATAGAAATATTTTATAATATTTTAATTTAAATAATTGTAAAATGTTTAGGCATCTATAATTTGGGAATGGATGCATGTGCAACATGGGTTTTGGGTGGGGGAATGTATTAATACTCAGGTATTAATTTTAATACTTGAGAATTAATAGAAATTTAGTTTTACTGTTAGATAATTTTAAAAATAATTTATATTTAATTTAATGAAAAAAGCTTTTGCATCTTAAATCTGAGAAATAGGTGTTTTGGGTCGGGGAGTGTATTAATACTCAGGTATATTTTTTAAATTCTAGAGAATTAATTGATATTTAGATTTAGTGACGGGATGCATGGGAAACAGGGGATTTGGGTGGGGGAGTGTATTAATACTCAAGTATTAATTTTAAGAGACACAGGGGCATGGCCGACAAGATGGCCGAGTAGGACGTGCGGTGTGGAGCTCCGTCCTACCGCGGCAAACTCCGGCATGATCCTGTGGTGCTGATTTAGGCACCGACCTCGCCCCATAATCCTTAATACCCAGTGTGCCCACTGCAAGTGAAACAAGCTGCGGGGAAGTGTGCGAGCGACCGCACAGCGCTAGAAACGAAGTCCGTCCGGAAAGCGGGCCGACATCTTGATTGGAGCGGGGCTCATTGCGGACGCGCCGGAGATCAGGAGGAGCCGGCTTACTCACCCAGACCTTGGAACTCCGGAGGATACGGGACAGTAGCGGGGGCCGTGCAGGCACCGCACGGAGTGCCGAGATAGTTTCTGAGGCGGGTGAGAGGAGCGGTGCGCATTGATTTCACCGCGGCCTTTGCACCCGGATGCCGGAGCTTCACCAGGGGCCCGGGCCTCATGGGATAGAGAAGCTGTGTGTTTGCCAGTGGGCGGCTGCACCGGGGACACACCTGCACTCGGGGACTTCTGGAGGCTGGAGGGTAAGGCCCAGAAGGCTCCCTGCGAAGTGCAAACCCAGGAATTGCTGGAAGAGGCTTGGAGGCGTCCAGGGACATCAGTGACGGAACGTTGGAGCTACGTCTCGCAGACTGACAGGAAAAGGTCATAAAAACATACGGAGTGCAGGCGTAGGCGCGTGGCCGGTATTTGTTTGGCAGTTTCCCTGAAGGTGCAGTGAGGCGGGTGCACGCAAGGTAGACTGCTATGGGCCTGGTTGCTGTGCTGCCGGAATACATTGGTTGTGGGACTGAGACACCTGCGCCTGCTCCTGGCCCTGCTGAGAAGCCTCGAGGGGATCGTGAAGCAGAGGAGCGGCTGGGACGCACGTGGATCCCAGTGGTCTGGGGAGCTGGTCACCAGTGCTGAACACGGTGGGTCCCTTTGGACTGGGATTATCAGAGATCTTGAAAGTCAGCGGTGTCACGTGGCTGTGGTGGGACGAGGACGGAGGAGTGCTATCCGGGGCGAGCCTATACTGCTTGGAGGCGAGGAGGCGCGACATTGACGTCCACCATGGGGAAGGAGAAGGGTGCTCAGGCACAAACAAACAAAATTTTGAATTACGCGCAGCCCCTGCAGCAAGGCCTACACCAGAGAGATACGCGCAATGACGATGATGATGACGATGAGAGGGCTCCGGGGGAAGACGCGTGAGACCCCTCTCTGAGGGATATATTGGCAGCGGTACGGACGACGAGAGATGAGATGGTGACCAAAATTGATGCTGTGGCAATCGATGTGAACCTTCTACTGTTACGAGTGTACTTTCTCATGCCCGCCTTGCCTAATGTCCGCCTTGATTGGTAAACTCCCTAACCATATGCCACTGTATAATTAGGATTTGGGTATTACTTTGGTGAGCACTTCTATATTGTTTGTATATGTTTTTCACATTCTACACATTTTAATTGTAAATGTCTTTTACAAAAAGAACATAATGTGAATGTAGTTTGAAACCTGTGCTAAAACATGTGCTCACTGAATATTTAAAAAGGAGCGCGCACGTGCGCTGGCATAGACCTTGTAAAGATAAACTTTGGTAATGAACAGTTGAACTCATGCATATGCAAAGACATCCCCACGTGTGCAGCCACGGGCCCTGTAAATAGTTTGGGTGAAGACAGTTGGGCTCATGAATATGCTAAGCAACCCACACGTGTTAACTGCCAAAGAACGTGTGAACGTAAATTTCCCTTCAACGTGAATGAGAGGGTATTTAAACCGCTCTCATTCACACTCAGTGCTTGGCCTAGTTTTTCCCCTATACTTACCCGGCTGCAGCTCCTGTCTCCAGTCCTCCGGCCCAGCTCCTTCAGGCTTCGCTTCAGTGCTTCCTGGAATCTGACTGAGGTCATCAGTCTGACTGCTTCCCCTTCAGCTTCCGGACTTCACGCTCCATAAATCCTGCAATAGAAGAGCACGGAAAAAGATTAAAACCAAGGTATTTCTATCTACAAAAGCCTCGGTGAGTGTTTGAACATTTTCTTCACAAGCACGCATTCTCTACGGTGTGACCTGCGCAAAGTTTCGGACAGGGTCACCTCAGCGGAGCAGAACATGGACGCGCTTCAATCAGAGGTGAAGGCCCTACGGACAACAGTCATGGAACTCCAGAGGAAGGCGATCAGGCTGGACGACCGCGCTGAAGATCAAGAAGGGCGCTCCCGGAGGAACAACCTGAGGTTTGTGGGGTTTCCTGAACGGGCGGAGGGGCCCTCAGTGGAGTTATTCTTGGAAGACTGGATAACGAAGATCCTGGCTCCTGGCAAACCGTCAAAAAATTTTATTATCGAAAGGGCCCACAGGGCATTGGCACCTCCACCTAAACCAGGAGCGCCGCCACGGGCCATTATAGCCCGTTTCTTTTATTACCGGGACCGAGACTTGCTCCTACAGTCTACTCGCAACAAGTCCAATTTAAGCTTTGAGGGCCATCATATTGCTATCTTCCCCGACTATACCCAGAGGGTACAGGACCAGAGACGCACATTTATGGCAGTTAAAAAACGCATGAGGGAAGCGGGGTTCAAATACAGCCTTCTGTATCCGGCCTAGCTTCGGGTGGAGCATGGGGGCAAGGCTCTGTTTTTTGGATCGGCGATGGAGGCCTCTGACTGGATGGACAGCACAGGAGTTCGGGAGCTCCGGAAGAAGACGCAGACGCAGTCAAGCCAGCGCACGGTCTCGCTGGACCGGAATGGAAGACGACGCTGAATGTCTGAAGGATTGAGATTACGGGACACGGGGGACTCCGGGAGGGTTCAGGTGTGCGACGATGGAACATTGCAGGTAGTGGATGGTTCGCCGGACTCTGAATTGGCCTCATCGGAGGTCATTCCGGACACAAATGTGGACTGAACACTTGGAGGGGATGAGGAAGATGGCTGGGACACTGGATGTGCAGATAAGTGACTGTATCTTGCCGCACTGTAGCCAATGTTATTGGGTTGCACGTTTCAAGTTTATGGGTGAGGATTAATCGTATGTACATGCCGCGGGGGAGTGGGACACAACCCTCACTAATGGCTGGATCCTCTTCCGGGAGCTAGAGGCTCAGACCTCGTGCCCGGCTTGGGAGACAGCCGCTTGCGTGGCACTAATGATAGTCAAGAGTCAGAGTATGTTTGCTTAGGACGTGCTCTGTGTTTCGGGGGGAGGGTAGTAAGGAGTCCTGATGTATTCTTGGAAATGACTGAGGGGGTGGTATAGGGCGAGGGATAGCACTGCTCACTCGCTCTGTTGGCAGGGGGATGGTCTTGTTGCACTGCCCAGTGGGTGGGGGGAGGGCCGAGGTGTTTGCTCTGTGTTACTGGTTGTTTATGGTTGTTGGGGACGAGGGGGGGATCCATGTCTGGGTCAAAAACTACCACAGAATGTTCAGTTAGATGATGTGCTGGCGGGATGGGAATGGAATCGGGACGCCAGATGTAGGCTTATGTCTCCTTCCCTGACGAAGCTACTCACGTGGAATATACGGGGAATGGCCTCGCTAGAAAAACGTAGAAGGGTGCATTCATTCTTACGAAGGTATAAAATAGCCATAGCGGGGCTGCAGAAGACACATGTCTGGGGGGAGGCGCTACCTTTCATCAGGCGTAGGTGGCACGGACAGCTCTATGCCACCTCATTCTCGGGTTTTGCGTGGGGGGCACTAATTTGGGTGGCTCCTGGGACCCCTTTCCAACACCTACATCACACGCTTGATCCTGAGGGACGTTATGTAGTATTATATGGTAGGTTGGACGGCCAGGAAGTATGCTTCATTAATGTGTATGCCCCCAATGTGGACACTCCCGGTTTTTTCTATGAAGTGATGAGGGTGGCGTCACCATACCTGGGTGGAGATATTATATTCTTTGGGGATGTTAATTGTGTCCTGGACGGGACGAAAGACCGCGAGCCTCCCTGCGCGAATACCAAGCCCTGCATGACTGGGGACCTGATAGATGTGATGAGGGAGATGGGCCTGATCGATGCCTGGCGGAACCGGCACCCGGAGTCGTGGGTGTTCTCATGCTATACCCCTGCGTCCAATACGTACAGTTGGCTGGATCAGATTTTAGTATCACAGACTTTAATATCCAGGGTGGAGGAAATAACGTACCTCCCGAGGCATGTCTCGGACCACTCCCCGTTGCTAGCGACGCTGAGTATGGCCAGACCAAGAGCGGCGATCCCTACATGGAGGCTCCAATCGGAAGCGCTCACGGACCCGCCCTTCGCCGGGAAACTGGAGGAGGAACTTATGTCTTATTTTAGGACTAACTGGGGCTCGGCGTCGTCAAGGGGCACGGAGTGGGAAGCGATGAAGGTGGTTGTTCGGGGGGTATGCCTCACCACGACCTATGGCGCTCGGAAGCAGCTCGAACGTGATATCCAAGTCGCTGAGCGGAAACTGGCTGAACTGGAGGGGGTGCTGCCGTCGGATCCAGGCCGCTGGTCTGAATGGCAGGAGATGCGGGAGGAATTCCTGGCGGCGTTATGCCACCTGGAGAAGTTCCATTATACTGCATTCTGGCAGCGCCTACATGCGGAAGGAGATCGCTCCGGGGCACTGCTGGCAAGGTTGATTCGTAATGAGAAGCAGCCCTCACCGATAGTCCAGATGAGGACTGTGGATGGGCACATGGTATACAGCCAGCACGGTATTCAGGATACTTTGGCGGATCACTTGGCCAGAGTATACACGGGGCGCCAAGCTCCAGCGCGGGAGACGGTAGAGGATTTCCTCACTACTCTTAAACTCCCCTGCCTGGAGGCGGAGTTCAGTCAGTTGTTGGACAAGCCGCTCACGAAGGAGGAAGTCATGGGAGGGATTAAATCGCTGAAATCGGCCAAAAGTCCCAGCAGTGACGGCCTTCCGGACGAATTTTATAAGAAATACGCTCATATTTTGGCTGATTACCTCCTTGAAGTATATAATGAAGCCTTCCAGTCCCGGGCACTTCCGCCATCCCTGAATGAAGCGGTGGTGGTGCTGCTCCCAAAGGTGGAAAGGGACGACCAACTCCCAGGGTCATATAAGCCTATATCACTGCTAAATATTGACATGAAGATTCTTAGTGGAATTATGGCCGGACGTCTGCAACCGTACATGCAGTGCCTCGTTCACTCGGACCAGGCGGGGTTCATCCCTAAGCATAGCACGGCCCTGAATCTCAGACGTCTGTCACATGTTTGGCACTCACCAGTGCTCCAGCAGGAGGAGTGCGCATTAGCACTTCTTGATATCGAACAAGCGTTCGACTCCATAGGGTGGGCATATCTCTGGGAGGTTCTTCAGGCAATGGGAGTGGGAGACCGGTTTTTGCAATGGGTGCAGTTGCTGTACTCAGCACCGTATGCCAGGATCAGAGTGGGGCACCTGGTGTCATGGGCCTTCCGACTGCAAAGGGGCACCAGGCAGGGGTGCCCCCTTTCGCCGTTACTTTTTGCGGTAGCGATGGAGCCACTTGTGGTAGCTCTCCGGGTAAGAATGGCGCCATATGGGATCAAGATTGGCGAGACTAATCACGTAGTGTCCATGTATGCGGACGATACCCTGGTGTACGTCAGGGACCCAAGTGTAGCGATGCCGGTGCTGCTGTACACGCTGATGGGGTTTGGGCGTGTGTCGGGCTTACAAATGAATCAGGGGAAGTCCAAGCTGATTCCGTTGGGGCGACTGGCCCTCTGTCCGGACGAGGAGCTACCAGAGGTGGGACTTCCATGGGTACGGTCCACACCCCGATATTTGGGGATTCGACTAGCAGACACAGTCGATCAATTTTTGGCGCATAATATCGGCAGGGTAGTGGAAGGTCTGAGAGGCTTGGTGCATTTTTGGCGGGAGTTGCCTTTATCTCTCATGGGGAGAGTAGCGCTAATTAAAATGGTGGCCTTGCCTCGATGTTTGTACGTGATGCAACACTCCTTCTATCGGATCCCCCGATCCTTTTTCATTGAACTGGATAGGCTTATCGTCGATCTGCTTTGGGGGTCAAGGCGTAAACGTGTTAGTCTGGTTACTCTGCAACGAACATGGAAAGCTGGGGGGTTGGAGGTCCCATGCCTGGAATGTTACGACATTGCCTCACAGCTCCAGCACGCAGTGCACTGGTTAGACGGGGACAATAACTGGGAAAAGACCCTGCTGGCAGGGACTTGTGGGGGAAGCGAGTTGCCTTAGTTGCTCATGATGGGGGCGAGGGTGCCCCCGACATGCCCATACATTGTGCGACATGTGGCGGAGTTGTGGGAAGTGGTGGTCCGGAGAGTGCTGAAGAGGGCCCCATATGCGCCAGACATGCCCCTGTGGGTGGTTCGGCCGTTCCGACAGATCGCCGCCTCCATGTCGGTGCGGAGATGGCGGGAGGGGGATGCCTGACCATGGGTGACCTATATGATAACGCGCAGTATATCACACACGAGCAGGCGCGGGAGATGTTTGAGCTTGGTCCCGGACAATTTTTACAATATGAAAAGATTGCACAGGTGGCGAGGGACTTATGGCCCGCGTTTCCAGATGAACCCCCGGTTTCCCTTGTGCTAAAGACTTTATTAGTAATGGCTAAAGGCCGCAGGCTGATTTCACATCTGTACCGGGCGATACGGGATGATCGAGTGACCGGGGGGCTGCCAATTCAAGCGAAGTGGGAGGCACTGACGGGGGACCATTTCACTGATAAGGAGTGGAGAAAGATTCACGAGGGGGTGAAGCAAGTGAGTGCAAGCACGAGGTTTAAATTAATACAATTTCATTATGTCCATCAAACATATCTGACCCAGAGAATGCTCCACAAGATATACCCGGAACGACCAGGGCAATGTCCTTGGTGCGGAGCGCAGGAGGCTGCGTTCATACATATGGTTTGGGCATGCCCTGAGCTTCAGGGGTACTGGACCACAGTCCTGAAGGCTTTGAGGGGAGCGACAGGGTGGGAGATAGCGGGAGAGATTCGGGTGGTGCTGCTGGGACTGCTGCCTCGCCCCAAGAACAAGAACCTTAGTCGGAAGCTAGTCCTTCTTGGGCTGGTACTTGCCAAGCGGCGGATAGCCATCTCGTGGATGGGTCGCCGTCCGCCCAATATGACACAGTGGGTGTGGGATATGCAGGAATGGGCAACTGCTGAGGTGATTTGGATGCAGCAGACCAGGCGCGATGAGAAACTAGAAGATGACGTACAGGCCTGGAGGACAATGGTAGCAGAGCTGGTCACTGGGGGAGCAGACGGAGCAGACAGTGACGGGCTGGGGGGGACATACACTCAGGGGGGGAGCCAGACAAATCCGGAGAGCTGAGGGAGGCAGAGTAGCATAGTTCTCCTGGAACGGAAACGGAAGGAGTAGGGGAGCGTGGTATACCAGGTACATCTTGAGACATTGTACACCAGACATGGCTGGGGGGGAGTTGTGTTCGGGATTAGGGGTATGGGTGGGGGGGGTAGGTGGCTGACCCGTAGTACAGAAGCTTGGGGGCATGGGCCATAGAAGGGATCCGCAGGATGGTCTTCGTCCGTGCCTAAGGCTTAATACGTGAGGTATAGGTGGGTGAGAAGACTGATTAAGGCTGAACTTACCGTTGTAGAATTTAGGCTAAGGCCTGTTGTATGTAGACTTTGAATGACCAGTAATGTATGCTCATGATTTGGTCCATGCCTTTACCAGTGATGTTTGTTTTGAAAAAAGTCAATAAAGATATATATATTTTTTTAAAGTATTAATTTTAATACTTGAGTATTATTTATTACTTAATTTATAAGTTTTTTTTAATTAATTCAAATTAATAACATTTATAAAAGTAATTTGCAGATAAATTCAGGGTGTTTTTGGGTAGTTCTAGAGAATTAATTGATATTTAAATTTAGTGACAGTTAATTATAAAAATATTTTTTAAGTAATAATATTTAAAAAAGGCATTTGCACCTATCCTCTGGGACAGGATGCATGGGAAACAGGGGTTTTGAGTGGGGGAGTGTATTAATACTCAGGTATTAGTTTTAATACTTGTGTATTATTTATTACTTAATATATTTTTTATTGTACAATTTTTAAATTAATTAAAATTTATAAAATTTATAAAAGTAATTTGCAGATGAATTCAGGGTGTTTTTGGGTAGAGGGTGATTTGATTTAAAGGAATAAATATAATTTATCATTTAAAAATTTATATTAATTTAAAATTTAATTTATAAAATTAATAATCATTTAAAAGTTAATTATTATATTTAAAAAATTTAAGAGAGCATAAATGTACAACATGTGTATGCATAAATAGGCACAGAAAATCTCTAAAAGCAAACATTTAATTAAAAAAAATATTTAACAAAACAATCAATAGACACATTATTAGCATTGTAGATATTTTTATTATATTAGAAATATAAAACAGAATCAATAAATAATCAAAACATGGTAAAAATATTTTATTAGTAGTATTATTTTTTTAAATAAACATAGATTTTTGTCTGTATTGTAACATATATTTTTTATTTTCTTTGTAGGTTTTCCCACGGTTTCGCATTGAAGTCAATGGGTGAAATTGTCCTTTTTTCTTTTTACGGAAAGAGATGACGTTGCTGCGTGTACGTAGGTTTCGTCATTGCGAGGTTCGTCGCGGTCTGGATCAGAAGCAAGGGAGAGCTGCGTCCAGGTAAGGCAAATTTAAATTATTAAAAATATATTAAGGGTGGTATAGTTTATTGTAAGTAGAGAGGAGGGAGGTAGTAAGAACTAGGAAAGTTGTATTTTGATGTTATTGTATGTTTTACCTTAAAAATGTTTTCCAAAACAGGTAGCAAGTGTAGGCCCACGTCCGGTGAATTGCTTTACGTAGCACTTTTTGTTTAATAGGAATACTTTTAAAAGATTGTTTATATTTTCTATTAAACAATAGTGTCATGAAAGTAATCTTTTGGTAATTTTTTTGATTCAACGGGTTTTTAGAAATTTTGTTATTGCGTTGTCGCAGTGTTCCGGATAGGACGAAGGAACATGGACAAAGACTTTGTGGGTTGCAAAAAGACTTTTTTGGCCATTTTTAAACCATTGCTATATGGTTTTTGGGACTCATGCTGGACTTTGGTCGTGAGAGGATTTCAACAATGGATTTTTTGGTTGTGATTTTTAACAAAACGTTTTTACTTTTTCATGGTTTTTTTAACTTAAATTCGAGCGAGAGAGGATTGCATCGATGGAATCGTGTTGCGTTTTTTCCAAACAAGTATTCTTTTTCGGGATTTTTTTTTGGGTGCGTTTTTTGTAGGTAAGCACAGTACATTCTACAGCTCAATTTTTGCTGTTAAAATATGGCTTTGCCGAACTGAGTCCATTTTGTGCTAGTTTAACTTGGGTCATGGCTTATATCATGGATTATGGATTATTTCCAATGTATTAAAGGACTGCTCAAGACTCTTGGTGAAATGTGGGATTGTACATAAATCCAAGAGTTGAAAAAGAAGACAACTGAAGGTAAGAAACCCGACTTTTTATTTATAATTTAAAATTGTTTTGAAAAATGCCAATTGAATTAGGCGAATTCTTTGTCAAAACAGGCAAGTAAGGAGGTTTAGGAGTTAGTGTAGATTAGAAATGTAGGATGTGTGCAATATTATCTAGGTAGTCTGAAGCCACCATCAACGAAAATTGTTGAATTGCACCCAATAGTCGCTCGGACATTTCTTTTGTTCTTTTAGAGATTCGTGGGTTCAGACTACCAGTTAATGATTGTGCTATTCTCATTTCTTGGAAACTTAGCTCCTTCTTCAAAATTTCCAAGAAATGATAGAAGTTAGGATGTGGTTTACCGATAGATTTGTTGAAGGAGTTGTGCCATCCCTCTATGGCATTATTTGTTTTGCTCCTCCCTCTAAGCAGGTCGAGTAGCAGTTCCAACACTTCATATGGAAACGTGGTTTCCTCCTGCTGCCTGACCTGCTTAGATGGCCAATCCATATGTCTTCAAAGTAATTTAGAAGGGGTGCCAATTTGTCCTCGTTTGCAGTAAAATAGTCAGATTCAGTAATAGATGTGTAGTATTCATCTACACTGTCAGGAGGAACAAAGCAAAGTGCAGTTAGTTTCTTCAATTCAAATTGTAGTTTACTGTCTGATATATAATCCTCAACTAAGGATGATTTTTGAATTTTTCACCAATATGCCTGTGAAAAGTGAAAAAAACATCCTTGAATTTGGGTATCGGTGTACATTTTGATAATTGTGTTAATCATAGGTAATTCAAAGTCAATTAGCACTTTTCTAGGACTTTTGTTCATGGTTTAACTTTTATCACTGACAAAAATTCAGTGTATGTTGAGGATTGTTTATCAGGGAGTAAACTGTACACTAAGGGCACTACTGTTTGATTAATGTAGACATGAATAGTGTATATTTGGGTGAATGGATGGGGTGTGGATTTCAACGTCCCATCCATCTTCCAAATATCACTACTCTCAACTAAACAAGATTATGGGGTGTGCTAAAGATTAGTATTCTTTTAAGAGGGTTTTTGTTGTCATGCAAAAGAAAGGGTTCATTAGTAACAGTTACAGAAAGTATTAGTATGCATTGTAATGGAATGTGTTGTAATGGTAGTTTTAATGTATCTCAATGTACATGCGTTGTAATGGTATGCATTGTAAAAACATGCGATGTAATGGTATTTGCATTGTAAAAACTGCGATGTAAAAGCATGTGTTGTAATAGTATGCGTTGTAATGTCATATATTCTATCTATAGACTTCCTCTCAGATGACCCCTCTAACCCATAAACCCCCCAGCAATTCTGACACTCTAAAGGCCCAAAAGAACATCCATGACATGAGTGCTGAAAATATTGCCAACTCGCTATCTGATGTGCATACTGCTGAGAGGGCTCCCATCACCTTTCTGAACATTTCTAACATCAACGGCCTCCTCTTGGGACATCGATGCCTTGCCTCTCCAGCCCAACCTTCCAAAATCTGCTTACCTAACTCGCCCGCTGATGGGGCGTACCCCCAAAGGTATTTACCCATGAATGCTATGCCCGCTAATTTTCCTGCAATAGTCATCATCAACAGTCTTTTCTCTATGAGGGACATCATGAATTGTCCTCTGTCCTAAGCCAGGTCTCCTGTCTCTGCCTAGCTCCCCCGGCTAAAAATTCAGACCAAGCCTGAGTATGAACTCTCTGTGTCGATGGCGCTATGGAACCTGCTACCAGCTGAAGCATCCTCTCTCTCCTACAGAGCAAAGCACCAGCGGCATCTGGGTCCGGACCCTGTCTGCTTCCGTGGCCAGCCCATGGAATTTCTCCCAGTGCAAACGAGACAAAGCATCCGCTATGTCATTGTCCACACCCGACACGTGTCGAGCCCTAAATAGTATATCACGATGTAGTGCTCATGGGTTTAAGAACACCCTACTACCCAAGGTGCTGTTTGCAGTTTATGTCCTAAGATCTCAAATATATGCAATGTTTATAAAATCAGCGACCCAAGCACTCTATAAGTAGCACAAAAGTGTGAGATCCAAACATTAAAGATTTTGTTAGCATAGAAATACGGTTTATTAACACATTCAATATTCTTGTATTCTTCTGTACATTCCACTTTTACGGATTCTTGCCTCAAAAACAGCCAACAGCTGACATATGTTTCGTACCTATGTGACTTTTTCAAGGCTTGAAAGATGCCCATAGATATATGTAACTTGATGCAAAAATATTTTTCTAATGGTCCGTAGCAAGATACGTGGGAGAATAGTCTTTCTCGCAATGTATAGCATCCTCCAATATCACTTTAGATAGGGAAACTGTGTTAAGTGCTGATTTCTTCCAAACGGCTGCCAAGTCTATTCTCTTACTCTGTGCTGCAGAAACATTGTGAAGGGTACTTTCAAGAAGTGATTTGACATCCGGTACTAAGAAAATGTTGCACACAGCATCCAAACGTGCCCAATAGAGGGAAGGAGTCCTTAATAAGCTTCTGTCTGGTCTGGTCTTCCTATCGTCTTCAGAAGACCGGCTGTCTACAACATTCTCTTAGTGCCGGATGTCAAATCACTTCTTGAAAGTACCGTTCTCAACGTTTCTGCAGCACAGAGTAACAGAATAGACTAGGCAGCCTTTCGGAAGAAATCAGAACTTAACACAGTTTGCCTGCTCTGATCTTCATGATGTTGCTGCGTGCTGGTCTCCTGCAAAACACTAGTGACAGAGCGATTAGAAGAACCCCCCCCACGGCCCTCCTTTGCCACCAGACAGACTCCTCTGCCCGAACTTTGTCATCGTCCCTCAACTCCCCTTCCTCTAAGCTTTCAATATCCTCAACTTCATAGTCAAGAACCCTCTGCTGGCTCGTATATTATATGCCCATGTCCTGGGCTTTATCCTCCACCCGGCTCTGTAAACGTGACCCTTGTTGCCTAAAGGCATCAATAACCAACTTATATGAGGCGGCCGTACCTTGCCCTGCCCACCACTCTAAATATGCAGGACGCACCGTCCCATGATCTCCGGCACTGGAGGCTGCTCTCAACCCTTCCAGGTGGTGCATTGCCGAGGTTCGGCAAAACCTTCTTGGGGCAGTGGTGTTGCCGTTCCTCACCGCCGCCCAGCTGGCCACCCGGGGCCACCCGGGGCCATGCTTTCCCTTCTCCTCAGGGTTGGTAAGCCGCACAAGGCTCTCTCAAGTCAGGCAACCCTTTACCTGTGTCGCACTGTAAAAAAGATGAAAACAGGCTTGGTGTGCTGGTGAATTGACATGCTCGCTGCACTCCCAGCACTGACCCTCTCCCACTGCCACTAACCCACTCGCTGCCTGACCCAGCGCCTGAAAAAAAAGGGGCCACTGGCCTGCTAGGGGTGTCCCCCTGTCGTGACCTGGTATGTCAAGGTATACACAATTTACCATAGACTTTAGTGGGGGGCCTTACCACCCATGCTTCATTCCCACTTCCTGCTCGGGATCTCAGCTTGACTGCCCTTTCTGCCTCCAACCCTTCCTCCTTATCCTCACTCCACTGTAAGTGGGTGCTTAACAATGCTTCTGCAGCACCTACCCCCTGCACCCCCCCCAGTGGCTCCAGTCCCGCCCGTGAGGGCCCCTGCACGCTTCTTTCTGCACAAATCTCGGTTGACTGGGCCCTGCCCCCACACCCCCTTCCCCCAATGCTCCCTCACACCCAGCAGGGCCCTGTCCAACTATGTGAAGCTAACCCTCTGTACAGTATTCCACTTGTTATTCTGGTTGCCCCCTTGCCTTGGTCTTGTTCAGTTGCCTCAGTCTCTCTAAAATCAACAGCTTCCCCCGGGCCACTTCTCTCAGGTCCCCCCCACCAAATTCCTCTTCCCTCTCCTCCCTCCCTGCTACATGGGAGAACTTGACATGCCAGGTCTCCTCTGCTTCCCCCAGGAGCATTCCTCCTCCCCTTCAACTGCTGCGAGGCCGCGCACACATTTGCTGTGTCCCCACCCCTGTTTTAAAGACATGAGGTCTCCACCGCCTCACAAGAGACCTCGCGAGCGGATGCTTGCTTTTGAGCCCGCCCCAGGCTAATGGGCCAGCCCACTTTTACTCCCCTTTGGCCCGCAGAGACTAAAACCTTGCAAGCACTGGCCTGCCCATTCCCAGGGGCCGCTCGCCTGATACAAGAGCGGCCCCTGGCTCTCACCTGTCCGCGGTCACCTGATACCAGGGTCCGGCACGGCGGTAAACAGGCCAACACCGGGGTCGTGACCCCACCTTAACCTTCTTGTTAGGGCAACCACTATTAAGCGGGTCCTTTCCGCCAGGAGACCGAGACACCGGGATGATGCCAGGAGCTGCATCGCTTGTGCCACCACCTCTTCTTGCGAAGTTCCAGCTGACACCATAATAGTAAGTGCCAACTTTAACACACAGCAATTTACGAATCTAAATAACTCCTCCTAGCCTAACAGAACAACACTAGAACCTTAGGAAAAAGTAACCTGCCAGCCACTGTGTCACCTGGCAAAATGGTGGCGGGCATACAAAATGCCCGGTTTTATACCCTTGGGCTACAAAAGTAACCCAAATAAAGCCCAAACCCAGAGCAGTCATCTGACTGCTTAATTGCCCCAAATTAACACGGGATGCAGACCTCCCTCTGGTTCGCTGCCCCCAAAATCCCCCTTGTCCTCCAAACAAACTGGTCCTTAACCAAACCTGCCGCAATTACCACAGGTGAGACCAATAGTTTTTAAACATGTCGTGAGGTTGTACTAGTGACACATGACCACAAGTGGAACCCAGAGAAAGAGCATAAAAGAAATTAAAGAAATGTGTGACTGCGCCAAACTATTTCGCGTGAAAGTAACACAATCCGAAACCCTGCATCAAAAAATAATTGTCATGCCCACCAGGGCCGGCGCTAGGCATGGGCAGTATGGGCAGCTGCCCAGAGCTTCGCACTCAGCCCACCAGCATGGGGCCCTGCACCAGTGCAACACACCACCAAACCTCTTGTTCCCCTGCCGATCCCATTGAAGAAAGGTGTCTGTTTGCAATTGGTCTTACTGGATGGGGCTCCCTCCCTGGGCCTCTCAAGGATTGTGTGGGGAGGCCTAGGGGAGGGGGACACTTCATCTTATGCCAGTTGCAAGGAGACGCATTTTGCAGGTGTGTCCTGCAATTAGGCCTCCTGCCTGGCTGCCCATTGAGACACACTGCGGGACACCCATTGTCAGCACTTTACCGTCTGCACAGTTTTAACTCTCAGCCCCCAAGCTATTCTCACACCTTCAGCCCGATATGAGCTGTGAAAGAGGTGCTTGTAGGTGGCAGAGAGGGGAGCTGCAGCCCAGGAGGAGTCTGCACAAAGCAGCTTCCGGAGCCCTGAAGGTGTCACTTATGTAAATTAGAGGGTCTTCGCACATTCCCCTTCGCCTGGGGTCCCAGAAATCCTAGAACCGGCCCTGATGCCCACTAACTGCAGTGATTGCTGCTTTAGTTAAAAATACCCCTTAACTAAAACGTAAACAACAAAAACATAAACAATTTTCAATTATGCATGTGAAACACAAATGTTAATTATCACACTTTTATTAAAATGAAAACGGTACTCTATAAGTAGTAATTTGACATATAAAAAGAAAAAATTGAAAAAGATGGCACCATTTATCAACATCATGCGGCTCGATATTGCAAGGTGGCCTCTAATATGACAATTATTTAAACAAATCTTAGGGTGCAACATAACCAGGAAGGACAGCAATGTAAATCATTTAAGTAGGTGGCCGAATGCACTCCTTATTTACATCCTTTTGGTGTAATGCAGACAAAGAGCAACTTGTGTAAAATGAAGAATTGTAATTAAATATAAATATATTTGTGTAACAATCAAATATTTTGCCTAGTTTTTTATTTTTTTTATTTACAATTTAAAATTGTAAGTGCATCTCTTTTATGTAGTAGTGTCACCAAAGATCATTCAAGATGGAATTATGTATGGCTTCTATTTCTGTTTTTGAGGACTTGTAGAAACAGGCGTACACGTACTTTATTCAATTGTGGATTGAAGACTCATGACCTATTAGAAATTCTCCTACAACTAGCTCTGATGTTCTGGAGAACATGTTTTATGTGTTATTGAGTAACACAGGGACTAAGCATTGGAAGGCCTGGTTGTGAGTCTTACATTTTTGGTATTTCCCATATTAGATAGGTTTTGCTGCTGTTAGTTCTTTAGCCACCTTTGGTGTGTGTTTTTTCCTTTAGGGATGTTGATAAGCTGATGTTGAGAGCTTTATGTGCTATGCACTACACTTGAAATATATTGCTTGCTGTTAAGGTGTTTTAGGATAGGATTGTCTGTATTGGGGGGCATTTCTATTGTAATCATTCATTGGACAGTATTAGGAGAATCCAACAAAAGCATGTGGAATGCACCACAATATCAAAAGTCTAATGTATATATCAGTCCAATCAGCTATATGTGTTCCAAAAATCTTGATTTTTCTTTGATGACAACACAGGACAACCAACGCGTTTCATTCACTACATGAATTTCGTCAGGGTCAGTTTTCGTAAAGTTCTTGTTTCTTTTCTCTTGAGTCTCCTCTCTGTCCCATTGAAGGATTTATATCTCCAAATGGTTTCAAAGTCCTCATAGAGTCAATCTGAACTCCATTTTATAATGTGATGGCATAATCACCAGGAACATATATGGGTCCCTCAAAGGCACTGTAATAAGTGCCAAACGAGTCCGAGCACAAATAGCATGTCTTGAGAGAGTTTCAAAGGAGAAGCATTTCTGCACTGGACAGCATTAAGAGGAGTGTTTCTGCACTGGAACATATTCAGAGAAGTGGCTCTGTATCGGACAGTATTAAGAGAAGATTTTTTGCATTGGACAGTATCAAGAGTGCCATTCCGTATTAAGAGCTTGCTTTTAGCACTGGGCGATATTAAGAGCAACATTTCTGCATTGGACAGTTTTCAGAGCAGGATTTCTGCATCAGGCAATATTAAGAGCAGCATTTCTGCATTGGACCGGGGCTGCCCTGTGAGAGCTTCACGAGCAGCCTGAGTCTTTTTTTCTTTTAGTGTAATGACAATCAGTGTGCAGGGCGTGCTGATGTCATTACACTAAAATGAAAGTAAAACAAGCTCATGGGCTCCTTTTACTTTCACTTCATCAGTGCTCTGTGAGCATATCTCAGCCAGCGAGCACTGATTGGGATGGGAAAGGTATCGCTGGAAAGGGAAGATTCTCCCCTTTCCGATGAGATCCCTGCCCAGTGTATCACTGCTTGAGGATCGCCACAGGAGAGCGATCCCCACGCAGAGATCCACCCACTAGACACTAGGGATTTTGGGGGAGCGGCACTTTGAGCAAGAGCTTTTTCTCCCCCCACCCCATAATATATCAGTCTTTCTCCCACATGGGGAGCGGACGAGGGCAATTAATCCCGGTCTGCCCCCTAGGTACCAGTGACATATAAAAAAAATATGGGGTGGGGCTGCCCATCTTGGTCATGGCCATGCCCCTAACCCACCAAAAAAACTATGTTGGCAGTCTTTCTGCCCCACTGGGGGGCAGATGGGAGTGATTACCCCCAATCTGTACCACTGGGAGGCAGAAAGCCCACTATACACCAGGGGCATATAACAAAATATGAGTGGGGGCCACAACATGGGCATGCCATGCCCCATCCCCCCAAAAAATATGCTGGCAGTCTTACTGACCCCCGGTGCAGATGGGGTGATTACGCCCAATTTGCCCCCCTGGGGTGCGGAAAGCCCACTAGACACCAGAGACATATCAAAAAAAATATAGGGGTGGGGGAAGCCCATCATGGGCAAGGCCATGTGCCCACCCCACCAAAAAACCATGTTAGCAGTTTTTCTGCCTCCCCGGAAGGCTGATGAAGGTGATTACCAGAAAGCCCATTAGACACCAGGGAACCAGGGACATAAAAAAATAAAATATAGGGGTGGGGCCTGCCCAGATTGGGCATGGCCATGCCCCCACTCCAACAACAAGGCAGACAGTCTTTCTGCCCTCCCATGGGGTAGATGAGTAGATGGGGGCCATTATTCCCAATCTTCCCCCCGGGGGAGCAGAAAACTCACTAGACACCAGGGATTATTAATATAGGGTTGGGGCGACCCATCATGGGCATGGTCATGCCCCCACCCCACCAAAAAATATATTGGCAGTCTTTCTACCTGCACTAAGGGGGCAGATGGGTGTGATTATCCCCAATTCGCCCCCGGAGAAATCCCACTAGACACAAGGGACACACAAACAAAATGTAGATGGGGGGGCTGTCCATCATGGGCATGGTCATGCCCCCATTTCACCAAACAAAGAGCCTGATTTATAACTTAGTGGACGGGTTACTCTATCACAACGGAATTCTAAATCAGGCCCAAAGTATGATGACAGTCTCTCTGCCCCCTCCCCCTGAGTGCAGATGATTACCCCTAATCTTCCCCCTGAGGGGGGAAGAACGCCTACTACACATCAGGGACATTTTGTTAAAGAAAATATTGGGGTGGGGCTGACCACCATGGGCATGGCCATGCCCCCCCCAAAAAAAATGTGCTGACAGTATTTCTGCCCCCCAAGGGGTGGATGGGGATGATTACCCCCAATCTACCCCCAATCTACCCCCAAGGGGGGGGGGGGGGCAGAAAGGCCAATAGTCACCAGGGACTGCATTTATGCAGTATTTGTTTGGGATGGGGATGGCTCCCCTGGGCATGAGCCTGTGGTTTTCCCCACCCTGCAGCCCAATAGACTTTACACTCCCCCTGGGTAGGTAGATAGGGGTATTTACCCCAATATTCCTCCACGTGGGGGGGCAGAAAGTCCAGTCAACATCAGGGATTTCAAAACAGCGGCAAAACAAAAAAAAGGAGGCGGCAGCCTACCCGGCATTGAGCCATACCCACACCCCAATAGGGCAGTAGTGTCTTTTTGCCCCCCCAGGCAGCTAGGTTTGTCCTAATTGGGGAAGTTGCCCCAAATCTGCCCCGGGGGTAGAAAGTCCACCTGACACCAGGGATTGTGCTTTTGGGGAAAAAGAAAGTGGTGTGGGTGTTGCACTCTGGTACTGGCCACACCTCCACCCCAAAATGGACAAACCAGTCTTTCTGCCCCCTCCCCCCTGGGCAGATAGAAGGTTTGCCCCTGAGGGGGCAAAAAAGCCACTGTATGGCAGGAATACATTTTGTTGATAAGAAATTAGGGTGGATCTGGCCCATCCTAACATCAGGCCACACCTCATCCCTAAAGCATCAGTCCTCTGTCTCCTCTGTGGACTAACAAATCCCATCCTAAAGGCAAACAAGAGGACAGTTGATTCTTTTGGGTGTTGTTTTTACATATGGGCCAGGAGAGTGTGGCTAACTCCCAATATCGTCCCACTTGCAATGGTGAATGCCTTCACTTTTTGGCCTTGGGTAGGCTGTCACCTGGGAGAACCTACCAGATCCAGACAGCTTTGAAAAATTGACAACCGGGGGAGTCCAAGGTGGTGTGGTTCGCGTGGATTCCCCAACAGTTTCTTACCCACAATGCAATGCATACCTCAAACTCTGACTAAAAACACACATTTTCCTTGCATTTCTGTGAGGAAAACTTACGGAATCTGGAGGGAGCCACAAATTTCCTACCAACCTGAGTTTCCACACGTCTCCTGATAGAACGGTACCACACATGTGTGGGTGGGCCTATAGACCACAAAACAAAAGGCCCTAAAGCACTACATGTAGAGATCAGCGAGAAAGGTAGCTGCAAGATTTGGGGCTGTGCTCAGACACCATTCATGGAAACCTATCAACTGCAGACATTTTTGAAAACTAGACAACCAGAGGATTCCAGAGTAGTGTGCCTTGTACAGATCACACGAGGTTTCCTTACCCACAATGCCCTGCAAACCTCAAACTTTGCCTGAAATCATGCATTTTCCTTATATTTCTGTGATAAAAACTTCTGGAGTTCGCAGGAATCTACAAAATTTCTACCACGCAGCATAACCTCTCTTGTTCCAATAAAAACGTTGCACCACTTGTGTGGCTGGGCCTAGTGCTAGCAACAGGAATAGATAAAACCTTAGTCAAAGGGGTCTGTGGCTGTGTTTTTTTTGTCAAAATTTGAGGTTTGCTAGGGATTCTGGGTAAAAAAACATGGTGAGAGCCACGCAAGTCACCCCACCCTGGATTCTCCAGACGTCTAGTTTTCAAAAATGTGTAAGTTTGCTAGGTTTCCCTAGGTGCTGAATGAGCTAGGGCCCAATATCCACAGCTACCCACTTTGCAAAAAAAAGGTCAGTTTTAAGTGGAAAAATGTGATTAATTCATGTTGTGTTTTGGGACCTCCCACAGGCACTAGGCCTACCCACACAAGTGAAGTACCATTTTTATTGGAAGGCATGTGGGAGCATGCAATAGGAGAATATTTGTTATTACCAATTGGAATTCACTGCATTTGTCCCTTCCAAATGTAAGCCAGTTTTAAAATACCCTCTAAATTGTATGCTAGTATGGGTACCCAAAAATTCAGAGTTGTACATATAACTACTGCTTCTAAACTCCACATCTTGTACCCATTTCAGAAATCATAGGTTTCCTTAATACCCATTTTCCACTCTTCATATTTCACTATATGAATTGGTCTAAACACAGTACACAATGAATAACCATTGTACGATGCAGCTCATTTGTTGGCTCTGGGTACCTTGGGTTCTTGGAGAACCTTCAAACCCTGTTTATTTCCGCAACCAGAAAGGTCTAGCAAATGTAATGGTATATTACGTTTGTAAATCAGCCATTGAGACAAAACGTTACAGGTGAAAACGTCACAAATGGTTCATTTTTCCCACTCATTTTCAATATTTCTTTCATTCAACAGTTATTTTCTTTGAGAAAACCTTCAAGGATCTACACATATGACCCCTTGCCAAATTTAGAATTTTGTCTACTTTCCAGAAATATATAGGTTTTCTGGATCACCAATGGGTTTCACAGTTGTTTCAACCACAAACTGGAAGTAGGTTGAGAGCACAAAAATAGGAAAAATGGGCTACCTCTTTGAAAAGTGCCAAAACTGTATAAAAAGTAGGTGTCTTTATTCAGCTCTCCATGTCCCTGAAAGCTGGGAAGCTGGTGACTTTAGCACAGCAAACTGTTTGTTGGTTTCATTTTAAGGGAGCAAACAGACAATTTTATCAAGAGCACTTTTTCCCATTTTTCCCCACAAACTCAAAATTTTACTATATTTTGCCTATTTTCTCGGTCCCCTCCAGGAAATTTAGAAACCTTGGGTATCTTTAGAATCCCCAGGATGTTGGAAAAAAATCTTTACATTTGTGGTGAATAAATTATGTGGAAAAAAGTTATGGAGCCCTGAACACAAACTACCCCAAATAGTCAAAAAAGTGCTCAGCACTAATGGCGGGGTGGGGGGTCGGCTTGAATGTGGGGTTAAGAGCAGCACTTCTGCATTGGACAGTATGAAGAGCAACATTCCTGCTTTGGTCAGTATTGAGAGGAACCTTGCTGCATTAGGAAGTACACAGAAGGGTGTTTCTGTATTAAGCATTTTCCAGAGTGGGGTTTCTGCATTGAGGAGATTATTACTAAGGGTTAATCAGGAAAATCTTGACTTGTTCTATAAATACGCAAGCTCCCCCTCAAGATTGTCGCTTGCCAATAAATATAAAGCGGATGATTTACAAACTTGTGCGAAATGTAGAACTACAATAGTACTCATTTACGTACTCTTACAAGCCTTTGTGAATGGGCTCTGAAGCGTGCAACTCTCTATTAGTTAAAGTGCAAAGACAGCCAGACCTTTGTATTTGCACTAACTGTATATGAATGTCACCCCGCTATTCCCATTTTATTCCCATTTTTAATGTTTTGTGACCGATTCACATAGACATGTATTTTCTATAGGAGTACTCTTTTATGCACTCTTACATGCCTTTGTGGATCAGTCCCAAAGAACTTAAAACATGTTCATCACGGTTCAACATTTGGAAATTTGTGAAAAGACAGCCAACTCTTCAAAAGGTTTGATCCATTCACTCAACCTGTAACCTCAAATATTGTAGTGAAATTGTGCCATAACCTCACTGCTGAGGGGCCAGTTGTACAGAGATTTGATGTAGAAAAAAAATTTGAGTTTTTTGATGTAGCTCTGTGGTGTCCGCCTGCGCTTAAAGCATCTAAAGTATGGATTGTATCAGACAAGGAAGTTGACACAGTTTATCCCTTGCCCCAGACACTGAACCTTTCCATTCCTAGTAGGATACCAGGTTTGACAAGCTCCACATGTTCAGATTAAACCGCAGGTTATGCTTCTTCTTGCTAAATCTTTACTGTCGAATATATCATTTTCTTTCCTTCTAAAGAGAGTTATGAACTCAAACAGAACTGAAAATATGATATTGTGCTTTCGCTGTGGTTTTATAGTACTTGACTTCTGACCATTCTAAGAAGAATAGTTTTTTTCTTAAGGAAAAGATGCAAAGGAAGTGTTGAGATCTTGTGGAAGGTCAGGTGTTCAGGGCTGTGTTTCATTAAGCTTTGTCATGTTGCAATGTGGAAGCCAGTGTGCTGTGACCACAGAATGTCTATGGTGTTCAGCATCCAGGCAGAACATCCGCATGTATGTGAAAGATATCTTCTATATTTTAGGCAAAGTGAATAAGAGGAAAGAACGCCCCTACAGAAGCAGGAGGCAGCGATTATTTTAACATATCCATGCAGAGGCACATTTGTGTAGTGTAACTTTCTCTCATTGCTGCCACACTCCACCTGCACGGTAGCAACAAGATTGTTTCTTAATGGCCCGCCTCACTGCAGAAAGGCATGTCACATAACTACTAGTCTGCTCAGGGCGGACGCAGTGGCAGCTCCTCCGCTAAGGCGGAGGAGTGTTGCCCCACTGTTTTTTTCAGCACTTTAAGCAAAAAATAAAATGATAATAACCCAGTTATTATCATTTAATTTTTTCCTTTTTCGAGAACCGCAGCTAAGCTTTCTGAGGTGGGGCGTGGCCGGGCTGACAGAGCAGACAAGGTGTGGTTTGCCCCCACTCCTAAGTGCACATGACTGTTTGGCCGGCCTGAGACAGTCATGCGCACTTTCCCTCTTCTCCACCCAAGCTGCATTACAGTCTGGGTGGAGAGCATGCCCAGGCCCCCATGCCCCATCTGAGCGCCAAGCCATGGCGCTCAGACCAATCACAACGCTGCATTGCAGCATTGTGATTGGCTCAGGGGAGCCTGGGTGCTTCCAGGCTGCTTCCTGTTCCTGCCAGCGGGAGGAGGAGAGACGCGACCAGGAGGAGCGGCAAGGAGGACGTGGCAAGCAGTTTGATTAATTTCTTTATTTCTTATCCCTCCCTCTTCAAACCCCCCTAACCCCGCCGCCACCCCTCCACCCCCGATCGGTGCCAGCCGTCGCTGGGCAGATGTAGAACCATCAAACAATTTAAGATACAACACAGTGCTGGATCAGCAACAGTCCGTTTGTTGATTTGAATTTGGGTAGAAAATCATGTGAGGTTTTGACTTGAAGCTTCATTGAGGGTACCGCTTTGAGAATATGTATAATAATTTTCTGATCATTCCTCCCTTCTGAATTTTCTAAAATATTGCCTTTAAAGGGTCCGAAAGGGCATTGGGGAGAATTGTTCAGTTAGTTGCCCCATAGTATAAATGCCGTGGTCTATCCAAATAGACGACAATTGTTGTGGAAAATGATCTGAATATCGACGTTGAACCAAAGGCAATTAGCCAGAAATTCTGATTTACTAGAATCTTTTTATAACTGTTGACAATACTCTTTTTTGCCAGGCGGAAAGCTATAGAAGAACATGGACCTTCTGTTGAAGGGTATAGAGGGAGCGGGGGCGGTGGGAGAGTGATGTCATGAACTTGGTCAGCGTGGTGCTGATAGGCTGTTACCTTTGCGTTAGTACTCAGCATTATGTCAATCAATATCCCCAATTCTAAAAGAGTCCGCATTGGTGCGCTCTTTTACTGTATTCACTTCTTGAGCCTGGAATGCTCTCCCTTTGTTTATCCGAGCAGAAAAGTCCTTGTTTAAATTTCACAAACTGCTAAAAACCAATCTATGGTCTATGTACGTTTATCTGCAAATCAGTGGCTTTTTATTAGCTCCAGGATACCCCGTTTCTGGGGTATTTGTGCACTTTATAAATTCATAAATCGATCAACCAACTATGCTGCATCTGGTAATTTTGGGAGTAGGAATACCAGACTACTCAGAATCGGTAGGAGCAGGTCCCTCAAAATGAATCACAGTTATAAGATTTCCGCAAATAACGATGACATCAACCTTCAGTTGCCGGACAATTAGATAAAACACAGTTGAAAGCTTCTTTGTCCATGCCACAAAATAGGCAAGTTGGTGACTTTCTACCTGCACATCAGTAGTACCCACTTAAGCTTGTAAAGGATTATAATGTACACAGTAAGGTTTTCCGATTGATAGTAGGGTGCAAGAAACGAGTCAAATAGCTTTGGGATTTCGACTTTACAAAACTACAACATAATTCCTGCTCAACACATGGGCGATGTTCTCTATCCCAATCCTTATTCAAGTTCTCAGTTGTGATCTTTTTGCAAACTTGCATCTGAAATGCACGTTTTTCAATGAA
Source organism: Calotriton arnoldi (assembly GCA_963921515.1). Taxonomy (NCBI): domain Eukaryota; kingdom Metazoa; phylum Chordata; class Amphibia; order Caudata; family Salamandridae; genus Calotriton; species Calotriton arnoldi. The sequence continues at coordinate 87,710 of CAWUFW010020245.1, read as the reverse complement.
ATATCCAGCTATAGGGTTAAATTGTAGTCTTGCAGAAACTTTTCCAATTATTTTGCGTATTGATCAACCCTATTCATCGATATTTCATCCCATAAGAATGCTTTAAGATGTCAGTCCTGAAGACATTAGGGGCTTCTTCATCTACTAATTTATCAACCACATGATCCAGCTCGAATTTAAACAGAGCTTACGGGGTACGTTTGCTAAAACCAATCAATCATTCAGGTTTCTTATAAAGCACGACTACTCACCCGTAAGGGTCTCAAGGCGCTGAGAACCAAAAGTAGTTCTCAGTACTGTCATCTCTAACAGTTTCAGCGGTGCACTGCATATTCCCCCAAATGCAAATGACCTGCAATAGGTTGTGTAGCTCGAAATATCTTCAATACTGGAGAGTTGAAATTGCCCAAAAGAAGTCATAAAAAGTTTGTCTACTATCTCTTGCTGAGAAAGATTTTAATTTTAGGATTTCCATATGTGGCCTAAAGATAACATAGAGTCAAAGGTTAGAAGCAGGTATCTGTACAGTTTGCATGTTGTAGCAGATACCCTTAAATTGAGCAAGGGACATATTGTTCTCGTTGATACGTTTGCTGTTAAACAATTGTGCTTGTTGTAGTTCTCTGGGTAGTTAATAGATATTATAGAGATTTAAGCTTTCTACTGAAAGTACAGTGCTTTCAAGGCATATTAATTGTGTTGGCTGAATGGAGTTTTTGTTATATATACTTAAAATGTTATAATCTGAGAAATTTAATCTCCATCCTGAGATTTGAGGTCTACTAGAATGGTGTTTCCCTCTCACCTTATGGAGGTGACAGAAGTTTTCCTTCAGAGTAAGTCTCTGGTGTGAGGTTGTGTGTTTTCGCGTTTTCAATAATTTCAAGGGTTTTTCTTCAAGTGGAGAATATCTGGTCTTAGTAACACTGAATTAGATAGCGCAAGTATGGCATCCTTCCTGTCTGGAACAGTCAGTAGAGATTGCCAGGTATTCTTTGTCTGGTGATGAATCTAGGCGGTAGTAATTAAGAACTTGTGCTGTGAGGAAGTCTGTGTCTAGTAGCCTTGAGGGTTTTAAAGGATTATGTAGCCCCCAAGCATTATCAGGCTAAGGGTCGATTACGAGTTTGGTGGACACACCGCCAGCCCGTCGCAGTGGTGGTTGAGAAACGCAGACAAGCAGGCAGCATCCTGACCGACGCATTACGATGTTCCTGCGGGGCTGGCGGTGTGGAGGTGACGCAGTCATGGTGGTGGCAAGCTTTGTCTCTGAGAAAGAGTCAGAAGCTAATGCCGGCCATACTGGTGCCTCCAGCCAATCAGGCACACTGTTTCCGCGCACCATGTTGTGCATGGAAAAAAGTGCACCCATTGACATTGTTGGCATTGGAGGGTACAACACGGGCACCAGCCACATTACACACGTGCGTTTGTGCCCTAGTGCCATTTTTGTGGGCTCATTATCTACCTTTCCGCTGAGTTTTTCATGGCGGTGTCACCGCCATGAAGAGTTCCGCAGAAAGGCAGGTCGTAATGTGGTCGGTGGTGCAGGAGCATGTACCGACTCCATTGTCTGCCTCTGCCTCCGCCGCGGTAGCAGGAATGATGGCGGAGGTGGCGATCCTGAGGCGGTCCCCCCATCCTTTTGTAAATCGGCAGTCGAACCGTCATGGTATGCGGGCGGTTGGACCGCCAGAAAGCGACGGTCGTTCACGGACCACCAGGGTCATAATAAGCTCCTACGCTCCAAAGCCATTCTTTAAGTCCTTCGCCACAGGAACAGGCATGAAATGTCAGCATGAAATGTCGGTCTTGTGTGTGCATTGAACAGAGGTTCAAATCTGCTTGCTCCCTTGCTCCTTTTACAGTAGTGTGTAGTAAAATTTATGTATTGTTTTACTTTTTTATTTGTAAAATGTATTTATTTATTTTGTTATTTTTGAATATGGTCACTTTTTGAACAATTGGGGCGCCAGTAACTCAGGGTCAGTCTCTCTTATTATATATATATTTTTTTAAAGGATGGAAACCCTTCATACGAGAGTTAACGAGAAGTGCTATATTCAGAATACCAATGGGTTGTAAGCGGTCAGATTCATGGATTTTTAATACACTTGCAAGATTTGTCTTCAAATGTGTTTCTTACTTTGAAGTACATTTTCTGAATTATGGGCCTGAAGTATTTCGAACTAGACTTTTTTTCTTGCCATGTTATCGAATAAAACAAGAGGTACCAAAGCCATGACATATTTTTTCCAGAGTTTCCTTGTAAATTATAACAGTGAGTAGTTAACTGTCTCAGGGAATATGAAATTACAGCTGTAGATATCAGTACAGCAGGAGTAGACCAGCTGCTAATTTATTATGTAATTCCCATTTGGCTGGCGTCATTACATACATTTGCAAGGTGAATTAAACTGGTAATGCGAGAATCTGGAGTAGACACAACTTTGCTTGATTGACTTTCAGCAAGAGGAGCCAGGGCCTGTGAGGCCTTTTCTGTAATTGGCCAGTAGGATAATGTTCTTTCTTATGTGGACTAGGCGAAGTCTCCAGTTTCACGACTATCTATCTAAAGCTAGTAGTTGATGCATCAGCTAACATGAACTGTGGGCTCCGCCATAAAATTTGGATTTTAGCTAGAATTGGTGATTGTAAAATCAAGATGTTATGAAAACTTGGGGTATGTGGTCTGAGGCTAAGTCGCTAATGCGCAAAGCTTGGTTCTAAACTTGGCTGGAAGGGTAAATCACTTTGGTCTCATTACAAGATGGCTGGGGTTTGGAGGAGGAGACGCGCGACTCAGAATTCCCAAATGTTGCCGGTCTCTGCTTCCCAGACTCCAGGCATCATTAATGATTCAGCCCTGAACGGGAAATAACATACTGACCTTATATTATCGGGTCAATTTGTGCATGAATATCACTATTTTTGTGTCAATAGTTTGCACTCCCATTAATTCTACTTATGACTTGATGTGAGCAGGTAGTAAATGGGAGCAGGGCCATCTTAACAGCATTATAGGCTCCCGGGCAAAGCAGTGCACTGGGCCCTGCCTACACAACCACTCACAGTAATAAAAATGTAAATTTGGTTAAAATCTGGTCTGTGCATAGATTAGAATGGGGCCCAGCGTGCCCATGCGTTAAGACGGCTTTGAATGGGAGGGAGGCCAATGCGGTTCGTGGTCGGGGTAGGGACGGTGGCAGGAAGCAGTAAAGCTCTTCCTCGGAGGGGAGAACATTGCATGCGCCCTCTGTGGTGAATGGGGATAGGTCGAGGCCAGGGTATACATGGCCTGCAGTTCCCGTCCCAGTGTCAAATGTGGTTCTACAGAGTGCAACAACACTTTGCCCTTTAGAACAGGAGCGGGTCGTACTGGGGAAAATAGGCGGGGAAGAGGGGGTGGGCGAGCTTCTACAGAGACAAACAGAAAAAGAATAAAAGAATAAAACAGCTTCAGGATTGGTCTAAGCGCCGAGGTTTTGCGCTCCAGTACAGACTGGGGGCAGATTTACAAGCCCCTTGTGCCACTTTACGCCGCCTTTGCGTCACTTCTGTGACGCAACGGCGGCGTAAAGCCAGCGCCATGCTGCGGGGTATTTACAACGTGACGCATCTAGGGAGATGCGTCACGTTGTAAAGCTCTGCGCCACATGAAACCTGCGTCAGGTTTCATGTGGGCGTTCCGGAGCAGGGGGCGTTCCGGCGCAGGAACGCCTCGCAAAAGTGGCTGAGTGAAATCTACTAGATTTCACTCAGTCACTTTTCGACCTCGGTGCGTCTAAACCTTGCGCCTGCTTGAAGCAGGCGTAAGGTGTGACGCACCATGTTCAAGATAGGCCGGGTCGGCACAGTGCTGGAGTTGCGTCGCGCCCGCGACACAACTCCAGCACTGCGCCAACGTTACGACGGCAGATGCGACACGCATCTGCATTTCCTTGCGCCATGATGCGCCGCATTGTAAATGCGGCGCATCAGTGATGGCGCAAGGATGGTGATGCATGTCGCAAGTTTCCTGGCGCATCCCTGCTGATTTGCAGGGATGCGCCAGGAATTGTAAATCTGCCCCTGGGAGTCTGTGCCTGCTCTCTCTCCAACCCAGCAATGCACCTGGGTTGGAGAGCGCTTCTCTGCGCATGTGGGTTTGGCCGGCCTGGGACGGCTGGCCAAACCCATATGCCCAGTGAAGGCAGTGCCCAGCATTCCCCACCCAGCCTGTCACCACCCTGGGCCCGCCCCCGAGCTTCGGCACAAGGAAAAATAAAACGATAATAAAACGGATTTTAAACCTGTTTTATTTTTCGCATTTTTTAAAGTGCTGGCAGGTGGTCCACGCTCCTCCGCCATAGTGGAGGATCGGCCGCTGCTTTAGAATCACCCGGATGCTGCTTCGGCCAACCCCTAATGAGGGCTTCCCTCTCCATGTAAGTTATACTTTCAGTATGCCTAGGTTAAAATGCAAGTATCTACAACTAGTATTTGACATACTTTATTGACCAATTCACCATCAATTTCTATCCTCAGTTCTCTTGTGTAGCCTTTCATCAGTTATTTAATGCCCCACCATGTTATTATACACAGATTTTCTGGTAAAAATTCTTGGTTCATAAATAAATGCATTTTCCACCAGGAGGGATCCATGAACATGCATAGAAGAGACGCTACAGGGTTTAAATTGTTTTTACAATGTGTTGATGTATTGCATGTTCTTGATTTATTGTTTCAATTACAAGCACATTTATCTAAAGGTTTGTTTTTGTTAACAAAAATCAACAGATTGTGGTTATGAAACCGCTGATACGCAGAAACAAGTTTAGCTTTTGTATACACTTGAACACGTTTGCATGTCAGCTGGCGTGGGAATCCAAGATTTGTGTTGATTTATGCTAAAGTTTGATGACCTTCACTGTAGAGTACATTGGAGCAGTGCTCGTCTGTTTACCAGAATGGTTTGTCAGTGTTTATGTTGTGTTTCGTCTTCATAATCTCATCTTCAACTTTTTAAGTTTTAAAGACGTTTTCGCATAGTTATTTGAGCCAGTAATGCATTAAGCTCAGAATGTCAAGCTTCATATGGGCTGAAAGTTACATTTTATGTCGCCCTTGTGTCTGTTTTGTGCTGCCAGTTGCTGCTGCTGGATAGGAAGCAAAATAAAGCTTGTGCAAATCGAAGACTCAATGGGGCTTATTTACAAGCCCCTTGTGCCGCCAGTACGTCACTTTTGCCCATATTAAAAGTGACACACCGGTGCAGAAGCTTGTCAATAAGCCCCAATAGCTTTCAATAAAATCTATAGGGCCTCATTTACAAGGCCCTAGTGGCACGTTTGCGCCACCGGAGCGCCACTTTTTGTAAATATGCAGCGGCATATTTACAATGCCACGAAAAGCCACTTTACGTGGCTTTTCATGGCCTTGTAAACATGTGCCCCTTTCACGCAGAACGCTGTGTGAAAGGGGCGTTCCATGGGTGTTGCTGTGGGAGTTCCCATACAACACCCATGGAATCTGAAGCATTCCCAGATTTGCAAGAAACCCTAAACCTGGGACTGAGTCAGATTCTAATGCTACCCCTGGGGTGGGTTTAGGGAGGCACAACGAGGAGAAATATTCTTACTTCCTAAGGAGGAAATCGCCTCCATTGATTGATTTTGTGCAGAAAGGTGTCCCTTACTGCACAAAAACAATCATCTCCACAACCCAGGCACCCTTGCAGCATGGCGTAAGGGTGCCTGTGATGGCGTTAGGCTACTTTTTTAGGGCCAGCACAGAGGTCCTTCTAGGAATGCACCATATTCTTGTAAATATGGCAAATTCCTGCACTTTTAGAATGACGCAGCACAGCGCTGCAAAATTGCTTGCAGCACTGTGCTGCGTCATTCTATTGTAAATGAGGCCCATAGTTTGCAGTCCAAAATCGGCATAAAATCACACTTATTGGGGCCTGTTCACAAAGCTCAACTCGGTCGTAAACATGAGTTTCCGGCCTCATTTACATCATTTACGCCTGCCAGGAACTCTCAAACAGAGTACCAGGCAGTTGTAAGTCCTTTTTGTGGTGTAAAGAACTGCAACATGAGTGTGGAGCTCTCTGCACCCTTAAATCCCGCTCAAGCCGTTGTATTCAGGATATTCCAAGGCCTTCCAAGGTGAAGCTAGCCTTGTAAGTTTGTGGTCATTCACCAACTTCTCATATTGCCGTTTCTGTCATGGAAAGGGTTGTGCGTTTTCTCTAGCCAAGGACTGGTATGAATACTTTTCCAGGGCCGGGAAGGGAAATGGATCACCCTTAAATTTAGGGAGGGTCTAGAGGAAGCAGTTTCTCCACAGGGAAAAATATTTTCCCAACAGACAAAAAAATAAATTAAAAAAATGTGTATTTGCACGGCATTTCCATTCCTCCTGTGAGGATCTCCCTTTCATGGAGAACTGCGTCTAAGAAACTTGTAGCGCTGATTGGAAAATCACACAATCTTTTGTGGAATCCACATGAAAAACTTCAACTGGAGCATCTTCCCATGCAGATTCAAATCATACTTTGTTCATATCACAAAGGGCAAAGAAACATCCGGAACAATGAGGACACAGCCACAAGTTCTGGAAGCCCGCAAGCCGAACGACGAATTGCCCGAACAACGACTTTGCCTTAAACACGCATGTGCGTGGTTAAGGCAAAGTCGGTCTAGTGTTCGGGATGTGCGGAGAGAGAGGAGCGTCGGAAAGCAAACAGGACAGGTAAGAGGGGTTTGGTGTCGTTTTTAGGGGTTGGGGGTTTAGGGGTAGTTTTTAGGGGTGGGGGTTTGGGGTAGTTTTTAGTGGGTGGGGATTCGGGGTAGGTTTTAGGGGGTGGGGGTTCGAGGTAGTTTTTAGGGGGTGGGGGGTTTGGGGTAGTTTTTAGGGGGTGGGAGGGGTTCAGAGTAGCTTTCAGGGGGTGGGGGGTTCGGGGTAGTTTTTTGGGGGTGAGACGGGTTCAGAGTAGTTTTTAGGGGGTGGGGTGGTTTGGGGTAGTTTCTAGGGGGTGGGGATGGTTCGGATTCGTTTTTAAGGAGTGGGGGTGTTAAGGGTAGTTTTTAGGGAGTGGGGGTTCGGAGTAGATTTTAGAGGGTGGGGGTTCAGGTTCGTTTTTAGGAGGTTGGGGGTGTATTTAGGGCTCAGGGGAGAGGAGGGGGTGGTAACATTTGCCACTGATAGCCGTTTACCATGCATGCCTTTACCACGAAAATTCGTGGAAAAGGAATGGATGGTAAAGCAATTCGTGGTTAAGACGCGGTCGTTGTAGAGACCGCGTTGTAAAGGTAGTTAGTTGTTGAGGAACTCGTTGTTCCGACATACAACTCAAAGGGCATGATTACAAGTCGCGGGATGAAAGTAACACATGCTTGAATTCGTTCATTTCACTCCACCTGATCATTAATGGTCAGGTTTTTCTGCATCTGGATTTACTCTGTGTGGAAGAACCTGACTTGAGTTTTCCGGCATAAAAAATCACCAACGAGTTTGGCTGCAGCAGCAGCTAAATTGTATCACACGGAAACAGCAAAATTGTCCCATTACTGAGCTACTCAGGACTATGGCCATAGTGCTAAAACTAGATTCAGACCTAGATTTAAATATCCGAGTATAGTTTAACTACATTGTTTTTGAAAGTCTATTGTGACAAATCATGTAAACTAGGCCAAGAAGCTGAAATAATTTGCACTGAAATTGTATGTTATACCTAATCTGGAATAGGCATGAATGCATTACCTAGCATGGCATAAATCGCTTAAGTGTAACACCCTTAAAAAACTCATTTGAGTAATGGATGACTGAACAGATATGGTATTTCTCGATGAAGAAGCTGGGTCTGGCATGTGTTGGCATTTTTCATGAAACAATTTATTGTGTTAGACTATGCAGTACCTGCAACAACTTTCAGAATGTCTATTTTTCTCAGGTGTTATGCGCTGTGTTACGTTTCTGCCTGAATAATTGAGTTTTAGTTACTGTTAAGCAGCTTGCTTCAACTGTGCGCTCTGTTCACTTACCTCCTGATCACTGTAATCACGCCATCACTTCTCCCCTGCACCTAATGTCTTGCTCCTGAACTCCTCTATCCGCCACGTCTTTGCCAATTGAGAGGAGGAAGCTCAGTGCTGATTTCCTTGACGCAGCTACACTGCGGCGGCCGCCGTTTTGGATGGCTGCGTCTAGTTGCTCACTTCAGTTTTGCGTATATCACAAGCCTGTCTCCCACGCACAGCAGGCGCGCCAAAGGCAAGCCTGTCTGCGCCCGAATGTTGCCAGGAGTCCTGCATCTGCACCCTCAAAGGGAGCACCCTCACTTACAATCAATCAATCAATCAATCAGGGGTTTATAGAGCGCGCTACTCACCCGCGAGGGTCTCAAGGCGCTAGGGGGGGCAGCTCCGGATCAGTCGAAGAGCCAGGTCTTGAGGTCCTTCCTGAACGTGTGCAGGGTCGGAGAGCATCTGATGTTCACCGGGAGCTCGTTCCAGGTCTTGGCCGTGATGTAGGAGAAGGCTCTCCCGCCTGCTCTGGTTCTGCGGCTGCGGGGGACCTCTGCCAGGGCGAGGTCGGCGGAGCAGAGGTTCCACTTGGGTACGTGGAAGGAGACTCTCTCGTTGAGGTATTTGGGTCCGATGTTGTTGAGGGATTTGTAGGCATGGGTGAGGAGTTTGAAGGTGACCCTCTTCTCGACGGGGATCCAGTGGAGGTTTCGTAGGTGTTGGGTCATGTGTTCGTGACGCGGTGTCCCGAGTACGAGTCTGGCTGCGGCGTTCTGGATGGTTTGGAGTTTGTGTAGAAGAGTTCTGTTGATTCCGGCGTAAAGGGCGTTGCCGTAGTCTAGTCTGCTGGTTATGAGCGCGTGGGTGACGGTCCTTCTGCAGTCGGGGGGGATCCATTTGAAGGTCTTGCGGAGGATGCGCAGGCAGTTGAAACTGGTGGAGGCGACGGCGTTGATCTGGCGGTTCATGGAGAGGGAGGAGTCGAGGATGATGCCGAGGTTTCGTGCGTGGTATGTAGGGGTGGGTGGATTTCCGAGGGCAGAGGGCCACCAGGTGTTGTCCCAGGCGGAGGTGCAGGGTCCGAGGATGAGGACCTCGGTTTTCTCTGAGTTGAGCTTCAGGCAGCTGTCTTTCATCCAGGCTGCCATGTTCTTCATTCTTTCATGGAAGCAGAGTCTGGTGTCTTCGGGATTCTTCGTGAGTGAGAGGATGAGCTGGGTGTCGTCGGCGTAGGATACTATGCTGAGCCCATTCTGTCTGACGATGGCGGCGAGGGGGGCCATGTAGATGTGAAGAGCGTGGGGCTGAGCGATGATCCTTGGGGTACTCCGCAGTTGATATCGGTGGGTTTGGAGAGGAAGGGAGGGACTCTGATCCTCTGGGTTCTGCCGGAGAGAAAGGATTGGATCCAGTCGAGGGCGGCCCCTTGTATCCCCGTGTTGTGAAGTCTGGCTGTGAGAGTGCGATGTGAGACGGTGTCGAAGGCTGCGGAGAGGTCTAGAAGGATGAGGGCTGCAGTGTGTCCCTGGTCGAGTAGCATGCGGATGTCGTCAGTGGCGGCGAGGAGGGCGGTCTCGGTGCTGTGGTTGCTGCGGAATCCAGACTGGGAGGCGTCTAGGATGGAGTTCTCTTCGATGAAGGCTGTCAGCTGGGCGTTCACCAGTCTCTCGGTGACTTTGGCCGCGAAGGGGAGGAGAGAGATGGGTCAGTGGTTTTTCAGGTCTGTTGGATCGGCCGTTGGTTTCTTGAGGAGGGGTTTAACCTTCGCCCGCTTCCAGTCCGGGAAGATGCCAGATCTGAAGGATGCGTTGATGGTCCGGCCTAGTTCGGGTGCGATGGCGGCTGCGGCCCTGTGGAATATGTGCGGTGGGCAGGGTTCCGTTGGGGCTCCTGAGTGGGTCTTCTTCATGGTCGTGGTTGATATGTTCGACGGTGGCGGGATTCCAGGGCTTCGCTGGGGGGTTTGGTGAATTGCTGTATGACGCTGAACAGTTCCTTGGCGTTGGTTGCGGTGGTCTGTACTTTGTCTCTTATGAAGGTCCGTTTGGTGTCTCTTATGCGCTGGTGGTATTCCTTCAGGGCGCTCCTGTGGTTGTTCCGTGCTTCCTTGGTTTTCTGGTTTCGCCAGGTTTTCTCTAGGCATCTGCAGGAGCGCCTGGCTTCTTGTAGTTCTGTGGTGAACCATGCGGCCTTCAGAGGGCGTTGTTTGGTGGGGTGGTAGAGGGGTGCGAGCTTGTCGGCGCAGCAGGAGATCCAGAGGTGAAATTCTTTGGCTGCGGAGTTGGTGTAGGTCGTGGCGCTGGGGGGGTCTTGGAGGAGGGTGGTGGTGAGGTGTTCCTCTGTGACCTTGCTCCAGTTCCTTCGTGGCGGGCGCGGGGCGGGCGCGGGTGCAGTGGTGGTGTTGAAGGTGAAATGGACGCAGTGGTGGTCCGTCCAGAGGGGCTGGGTGGTGTGGCTGAAGCGGATGTTTGTCCCTCCTGCGAAGATTGGGTCGAGGATGTGTCCGGCTCTGTGGGTGGGCGTGTTGACCAGCTGCTTCTGCCCGAGGTTGTCGAGGTTGTCGAGGAGAGTGGTGGAGTCGGGGTCGTTGCCGTTGTCGAGGTGGAAGTTCAGGTCCCCGAGTAGAATGTAGTCCATGGAGGTGATGGCGTGGGGTGCGGCAAGCTCGGCGATGGTATTTGTGGACTGGGTGCGAGGTCCCGGCGGTCTGTAGATGAGGGTGCCGCGTAGCGTGGTCCTGGGGCTGGTCTGGATCTGGAAGTGGAGGTGTTCTGTGTTGGAGTGGGGGTCGCTCGTGCTGGATGTGGACAGTCGGAGGGGGGTCTTGTGTGCGATGGCGAAGCGCTATAATAGTAATGACCTTAAAAACTTAGGCCCAGTTGTCTGCACTGTGCCCCCAACCTCCCAGTATGTCCCGAAGGGCATTTTTCCTGGTACAAATGTGGATTCTCTTGCTCCACTGCTGAAACAATTTTACTGAATGGCAACAGGAAAGGCCCTTCCCCAGGTAAACTTTGGCCCATTGTCCCACAACTCCTGCCTCAAAAGTCATCGACCCACCCACTAAACTGTAGTCCATCCCCCCTACACTTAAATGCCTTTACTTCAATGCAAGATCGATCCCAAAGCACACAGTAGGCATCTGGGACTTACTTGAGTCCTCACAACCAGATCTATGCTTTATCACAGAAACCTGGCTGCACTCCTTAGCGCTGCCTTACATCCCCATTGCATTTCCTGATAGTTATAAACTGGTTAGGCTAGACAGGGAAACTAAACCAGGAGGTGGAGCAGCTATCGCTTTCCTGGGCCCCTTTAGAGGAGAAATCCTTGACTCTCAACTCACCAACGCAGAGCAGAGATAGCAGTATTCAAACTAGAAACCCCCACGGCGACACTTGGAAAGGTGCTTTAGTTTACCGCTCTCCGGGCCCCTAAAAAGAGTTTAGTAATAAACTAGCAGAACGACTAGCACCTCGTACTATCCATGCAAAACTTTCTCCTGATAGGGGATTTCAACTATCACATCGACATAGCCACTGACCCTGACATAGCTATCCTGTTTCCAATCTTGAAATGTTAGACCTCCACCTGACTAGGACCGGCCCCTCAAATTTGGCAGGCCACACACTATACCTCATTTTATCCACCTCCAGGGTTCTGCAAGTAGACATCCCACAACCCCTGACCTGGACTGATCATTTTCTGGTCAGCTTTCAGATTCCCACCATGACCATTCCAGCAAAAAACTAAAGCACTCTAGATCGAGGCCATTGAAACAAATCACTCTGGAGTCTTTTCGATCCACTTTCCTTGACCCTAATCTAGACAACTCGCAGGACATTAACTTAGCTTTAACTCTTTTCCACAATACCTTCTACCATGCTCTTGATATCTTTGCTCCCCATAAAAAACTTCCCGCTAAATCATGCAGACCTGATGCTCCATGGTATACTGGCGAACTGAAAACTGACAAATCAAGCTGTAAAAGAGAGGAACACAGAAGGAGGGCATCAAAAACTAGCACTGAAAAACAAACGTACAAATTAGCACTAAGGGCCTATCATTGCAAAATAAGGAGCGCACATAGGCATTATATTATTAACAGTATAGATCAGGCAGGCAACTCCACGAAAGAACTATTCAAAGTCCTAAAAGATTTCACCAAACCCCAAGCTTGCGCCTCAGTTATCCCTGCCCCCAGACACTTTGCGACACCTTATCTAGCCATTTCCAAACTAAAATCGACAACATCTACCGTAGCCCCTGCACTACCGATCCACCCCGAAATATTGCTTCAGTAGTATTTGAAAGGTTCAAGCCTATCTCCCAATTTCAGATGCTCAACTTGCTAGCTAAAGTAAAATCTGGCTCACTTTCCAATCTCTGTCCTCCTCATATCATTTGCCACCCTATCCACTCTTCTTGCGATGGCTATTACATCACTGTGCAACCAGTCTCTGACCCTAGCTACCATTCCACAGTTATGGAAAACAGCACGTCACACCCATTTAAAAAAAACAAAAAACAATGCAGATCCCCATGAACCAGCTAACTATTGCCCCATATCTGTCCTCCCTCTGTTGGGCAAAGTTCTGGAGTCCTACATCAACAAACAGCTCTCCTCCTGCTTGGAGAATCATAGTTTTCTGGACGCCTCTCAATCGGGCTTCAGACCTTCCCACAGCACCTAAACTGCCCTACTAACGGTAGTAGATATAATCAGATTATCTCTGGACACCGGAAATCCCGCCATGCTGGTCCTGCTTGACCTGTCGCGGCGTTTGATACCATCTCACACTCCATCTTGATACACCGTCTCTACCAGATTTGTTTCTATGGGCACTTACAATTCCAAAACCATTCCTCTGGACAAAGGGGTCCCTCAGGGTTCCTCCTCGAGCCCTAAGCTTTTCAACATTTAGGTAGCCCCCTTTGCCTTGCCCAGTTCGTCAAGTCCTGTGGGTTCAAAATACTTTCTTATGCAGAAGACACCCAACTAGTGTCAGGGCTGACAAGCAGTCAATGGAATCACCACTAACCTGTATCTTTACCCAGCAGGGGCGATGTGAAGCTATGTCTACAATTCCCCTTTGTGATACCTCTCAAGAGCATTCACAAAAGCTATCTCGAATAGGTACCGCTCTGGAGAAAAGGGGAATAGGATAAAATAAGAAAATACTGCTGAAGCGAATCAAGAAGCTTCATCCGCAGCGTCCTTCATAGCGTGGCAAACTTGCTCTGGAAAATGTCCCCTTTAATGTGTAATATTTCTCACACAAGCAGGAGACAGCCAAATAGTAAGTCAGACACTCTGATACAATGAGTCTTGTACTGGTATCCTGACTATTTTCTGAGCATAAGGTAATCATAGTTCTGTATACGAATCATAATGCGTAGCAATCATAGTTCTGTATATGAATCATCATGTGAAGCATTAAGTCCAATGGAAATTCAAAACAAGGTTAATTAATCCAAACAAAATAACAGCTCAGAAAAAAAATAAGGAAAGTAAGTTCAAAGTAAATTTAAAGAAAAGGTTACTTGGCTGCTGGCCTCGATAATGAAACACTCTCAATCCCAACTTCTGGAAGCGGAGTAACTTTCACGCGAAGCCCTGCAGTCTGGGATTGATCCCCTTTTCACTCGATGTGAAACATCTGCAGGAAACAGCAAACACCTAACTCCAATGGTAATTAGCCAGGAACGCTTTAACTCCTATTACGGTCACGATATATAATTGGCTCAGCCACTTGTCGAGTGCCGCCTGATTGCAATGGGGAAAATGAATCTAGACGACTCGGGGACCCGCCAACAGGTCTTCCGTCCCGGAGCCAATCCTCCCGCTGAAATCCGATGTGAGCCGTGCGGTGGCTTCCGCCAAGATAAATACCGCTACAGCTGACACAGCGGAAAACAAAGGTTGCAGTGTAAATAGGAACACAATAGTAATGCGGAGTCTCAAGGAAATCCAAAGAAAATAGAAATACACAAGCCGGCTGCTCACTCAGGAAAGCACAATCCACTAGATAATCCGGGTGAATTGTCAAGCACCTTTATCTTCCGAGCCAGATCTTAAATCGCCGGTCCCAAGGTGCCTCCTTTTCTATTCTTGCACTCGCATTCCCAGGATTTCTGGGAGTTGTAGTTTTTTATGTTGCTCCACATTCTTCCCCCAGTCATACCGTTATAGAAGAGAGGGGGATTGAAAGGAGGAATGCTGACTCTTGTGCAGATAACCATGACAACTAGGCATCTTGTTTGGGCAGGACATTGAGAACGTCAAACAGTGATTCGTCATCTGCATGAGAAAATTTGCCATCTGGATGTCCCTCAATTGTCTTCAATTAAATGGGGACACAGCAGAGATTCTACTGTTTGGCAAAGCCCAGCTCCACTGGACGGACAACTGGTGGCTGTCTGAGCTTGGCTCTGCCTCTTCGCCCAGAAGAACAGCCAGGAACCTGGATATACTCTTCGATGACAAGCTATCTATGGAAGACCAGATTACTTCCACTGGCTGCACCTTCTTCGGCCTATTGTGCCTTCTTAGGAGAAACTTTTGGTGGCTTCCTTGGAGCTCCCGGAAGACACACACCCAGGCACTAATCATCAGTCACCTGCATTATGGCATTGCCCTAATTCTCGCATCAAATGAATCCCTTTTATCAAAAATGCAGGTGGTTCAAAACACCACTGGCAGCCTGGTCAACAAGTTGCCTCCACGGACACCGTCAGCCCCCAAGCTCGGAACCCTTCATTGACTCCCCATTAGAAAGTGAGCATTGTTCAAATTGCTCTACCTGACCTAGAAATAAAAACAAACAAATCTTTGTCAGGCATAGCCCAAAATACCTACAGGATGGAATCACTCTCCACGACCCTGACAGAAAGCTAAGATCTAAAAATCAACTTCTTCTATCTCCTCGGCGTATTTGAACATCAAAAGTTGGCAGCCGGCCTTTCTCCTATCTTGCCCCTTATCACTGGAATAGGCTTCCTCTGTTCATCTGTGCATGCTCCAGTTTCCCTGGCTTTAAAAAGCATCTAAAAACCTGGTTGTTTTGATCATCTGCCTCTTCACCTATCTGTTGGTCACAGCGAGATGTCCCTTCGGGGCTGAGTCGTTGCGCTTTATCAAGAAACCATTAACATAACATTTGGAGAAAAAAAATTGGAAATGGGTGTGTCTTCACAATCCCTCTGCACGTACAAGGTAAAGTTAATTTTGTACAATATATGTCTGAAGTGATATTGAAAGGCTTCTACTTATAACTGCTTAGAACGAAATGGCCAACAGCAAGATTCATTTTACTTCATTTCATGGGATTTGATGTAGTGCTAATTGCACCCCAAGGAACAGCGGAGCGCTCTATGGAGAAAAACGTCATTGTAGTAGAGGATTGGGGTGACGACGTACATAATGCAGTTTGTTGGGTGAGATCCAGTTTTGACTGGATTATGGGAACCAGGATCTGAAGGAAAAATATAGTTTGGATTTTACTAGATAGCACATCGTACAGCGTTTTACTTATTTACTAGTGGAGGCAGAGATGAATGATTTTGCCCAGAAACACCCGATTTCAAGATCACATGCCAAAGATAGGATTGAAACCTACTTTAACTATGTTATGTTACGTTTCAGGGTGTGTGTACAGTGCAGCGATCGGCAGTTACTTGGCCTTTTGGCGGTTTATGTTCTTGTGGGTAGACTTACATCTATTATTGTGGATTTTCCCAATGGATGGTAATCTTTCACCAAGCCAAAGCAAATGTGGGTTGTGTGGTTGTAAAATGGCGGGCTTCCCGCTAAGCATGTTTCATCGGTTGGGTCAGATCTTGCTGCCATACAACCTAGCCAAGTTGAGTAAGAGTTGTGCAATGTGCCATCTCTGTGAAGTGTTCTGAATGGGAATGGATCTTACCATCCTCCACCTAATCTGTGCCGACTATGCCAATGTTAAAGTACACAAAAAAGTGATGGATGGAATGCTTGATTTAATCTAAGTTGCTCGTAATGACTCGGGTCGCATTTCAATCCACCGTTATTTTGCACACTATGTCACCTCAGTTTGGACCCAGCTACATGCAAATCAGCTTCGACCCTGCTCTAATCAGAACAGTCCAGCCCGAACTACAAAGCCAGGTCCTCCCTGAACCGGAACACAAGCAACCCATGACCAGTTTTGCCCTAGTTATGGGCTCATCAGCCGGGTACAGCTTGCTTCCAGTGACACAGTGTGCACGGGACCCACGTTGAGCCTACCCCACCCACTTATGGCGACACATAAAGTACACATAAAACGTGATAGATGGAATGCTTGAATTAATCTCAGCCCCTGGTAATTACTCGGGCCACATTCCAATCCATCGTTATTTTGCTCACCATGTCACCACAGTTTGGACCCAGCTATATGCAAATCAGCCTTGACCCTGCTCCAATTGGTACAGGCTAGCCCAAACTGCCAAGCTATGCCAGCGTTGGCATGTAGAGGAAATGTACCTTCTAAACAACCCATATGGTCATTCTAGTGCAGTAGGTGCACCTCCTGTTGCTCATCTGCGGTGTATTGTTTCTCATCTAGGTTGTAATGGAAACGCGCCACCTAGGGTGCTTAGTTGCCTGTCTCTCTATGGTTAGAGCAGGTCTGTCCACCTCTTGAACTCTTTCATAAGCTCTTGGATGTACATCACTGTGTTCTCGTGTCTGGTGTTGCTCAGCCCAATGTTACTCAATGTGAGCCTCTTTCTGTCACATTTCTACCTGCACCCTTTTGTTCTCGTTCCACTGAGCCAGCTCTACGACTCACTTTCTCAACTTCCTCCAGTTCCCTTGCTCTCTGACCTCTAGAGCAGTGCTTAATTTGTAAAAAAAAAAAAAAATGCTTACTTTGACAAGTGAGGCGCAGGATATCTGGACACATTGTGGCATGTATTAGTTCTGGACACCTGTAACAGGTGAGAGACAGCTGAGCAAAGGATGGTTCTGCAGCCAGTGACAAGTGAACGTTTGGCCTGCTGCTCCTCTATCTATTCCTCCCTCTATTCTTGGACCTCTGTTGGCTGGATAGGTGGCAGTCTATTCCTGGTGCCCCTGCGCTCTCAGGACTTAACCCGGAAGTACTGCAGAGACAGGTTCATCTGTCAGAAACTTCGTCACTGCTTGACCATTAACTCCCCAAAATGGCAGGATCAGTCTAGGTGACTCCATGCACCCTCTGACCGCCAAATGTATTATTATTTTGACCAAGTGTCCCACCTTTACATACTCAATAATAGCCTGGTAATTGCTGCTGACGTCTTAGGGTGAAGAGCAAGGAAAAGAAATGACAAAAAGTCCTGTTTCTTTTCTCTTCCTAGCTCTGCCTGCATGACCCCGACACAGAATGCCAGGGACACCAAATGGAAGTCCAGGGGTATCACCTCTCCTAAATTTCGTCTATATCCACTGAACCACACTGAGAACCTGTATCCGAACCCGGCAGAAGTTAGGGAGTGGAGCAGATGTTCTCTTAAATGGAAAGGAAAATGTCAACTAGGACATGGCTCAGTAAACATGTGTTTATTTTCTATGGCTGGAGGCAGTGATGCATTTGTTATCAAATTAAAAAGGCCTTTTATAGAGATGGTAATGGCCTTTTTATGAGTTCTCTTGTGCAATAAACCCGGCACTCCTCGAGTTCCTTCCACATTTCTTCCTAGCTACGTACAGTTTGTCTTGTTTATGTAGATGAGCGTTAACCCCACAGTCACCGGAGGGCATTTGATGGGCACCAGATGTGTGCAAGCAAAAGCTGGTGTGATCTGTTCGATGCAGCCAACAAACATCTTGAGAAACACAAACACACCCTACTATACCTTAGAAAGGGCACCAGAGTCATAGGGGCATATTATCAAGAACGGCGTTAAAATTATCGCCGCTTTAGCGGCAGAAAACTGCCGCTAAAGCGGCGATAATGGGCTTGATAATATGCCCTTGAGAATTCCAATAGAAGCCCATGTTGACACCAGAACATGGGCTTCTATTGGAATTCTCAAGGGCATATTATCAAGCCCATTATCGCCGCTTTAGCGGCAGTTTTCTGCCGCTAAAGCGGCGATAATTTTAACGCCGTTTCTTGATAATATGCCCTATAGTCTCTACGCAGCCTCCAACTATCTCTTTGCTCTCACATTTTCTGAATTGTGTAGGTGTTTTGAATGAATGAATAAATCACCACTAGGCATGTGGAAATGGGACCATATAAAACTATGATAGGGGTCATTTCAGTTTCATTCTGAAGGTCAAATCGTTTAGGCCTGAGCACTCCCAGGGGAAGGCTTGTCACACTTTTTCTGAATTACTACTAGTTCTCGTTACTCCACAGCATCCCTGCCCATCTCCTGCCCAGGAACAAGTAATATTCAAAGACATTTATTTAGAAACACATTTGGCTGCAGGTTGTGACTCCTCTCTCATATCTCCCCTCCCTCTTCTTTCTTCCAGACTATACAAATTAAAGTTCTTGCCTCTCTCTTCATACAGTTTTTCATGCAGAGGAGTCACAAGCTTGATAGCTCTCGCAAGCGCTGTCTAGAATCTATCATATATTTGAAGAAGTGGCTTCTTTAAATGGACTGTGAACACCAAACTACAAGTAAAGCCTCACATACCATGACAAAATACGTTCTTTTTTCTCGTGATTCACAATGTTCATAAGCCCTCCCCAATCAATCATTTCACCCATTAAAACCCACAACCTAATGCATTCTTCTCCACCTTTCCTATGCAGTCCGAATGGCTTATTGTGTGATGTCATAGTGCCTGTGATCAGTGCTTAATTTGTTAAGGATAAGTGTCAAGTCCCAAATAATTGCTCAGCAACCTGCTGAAAGCGCCATTGTTTGTCAGCATGGGGAATACCAAGGCTGCATGGGCTTGAATTCACCTTAAGCGTCTTAAATCAGACCAGACATTCCCTACTAGTGTAACTCACTAATGCAGGTTCCTTCTTTCTCCCTTTGTCCCTTTTTTCTGTCTTTCTCTCCCTCCTTCTTTCCCTCGTGTGTGTTTTTCACTCTCTTGTTCTGGGTAAAAGTCTAGTGAGGAAAAATCAGTGCCAGTTCCCAAAACTGAGTGCCGGTTGCCACACCTGGAACCACCGGTTCCAATTAAGCACTTCCTGTGATGCTCTGCTGTTTCTGTGCTGTTGATTTGTTTCATTGTGTGATGCCATAATGAATATCGTGTTCTTCTGTGCAGTTGAAATGTTTCATTGTGTAATGCCACAATGAATGTGGGGCTCTTCTGCATCCCTCCAATGCGGTTAGAATGTCTGATTGTGTGATGTCATAGCACCTGTGATGCTCTGCTCTTACTGTGCAGTTGGAATGTTTCATTGTGTGATATCACAATGAATGTGGGGCTCTTCTGCACCCCTCCAATGCAGTTAGAATGTCTGATTGTGTGATGTCATAGCACCAGTGATGCTCTGCTGTTACTGTGCAATTGGAATGGTTCATTGTGTGATGCCACAATGAATGTGGGGCTCTTCTGAATCTCCTCTAGGCAGTTAGAATGTCTAAATGTGTGATGTCATAGAACCTGAGATGCTCTGCTGTTTCTGTGCAGTTGGAATGTTTCATTGTGCAATGACACAATGAATGTGGGGCTCTTCTGCACCCCTCCAATGCAGTTAGAATGCCTGGTTGTGTGTTGTCCCGATACCCGTGATGCTCTGCTGTTTCTGTGCTGTTGTTATGTTTCATTGTGTGATGCCACAAAGAATGTGAGGCTCTTCTGAACCCCTCCAATGCAGTTAGAATGCCTGGTTGTGTGTTGTCATAATACTTGTGAGACTCTGCTGTTTCTGTGCTGTTATTATGCTTCATTGTGTGATGCCACAATGGATTTGGGGCTCTTCTGCACCCCTCCAAAGCAGTTAGAATGCCTGGTTGTGTGTTTTCATAATACCTGTGATGCTCTGCTGTTTCTGTGCTGTTGTTTTGTTTCATTGTGTTGTCATGAAGGATGCAGTACTCCATTGCACCCTGTGATATGCTATTCGAATGCAGATAGAGCCCCGTTCTTCCAGTTCCTTTAGAATGAACATTTTGTGTGATTTATGTGTACGCTGGCAGTCATATGGTTTCCCACAACTTTTGGAGCCAGAGAGCACTGTGTGTTGTAAGGGGACCATTTTCAATCTAGATAATGAACTATGAAGTGGTACCATGGCTGGTAGAGATGTGCGGATGACCGAGGAACTTCTTCTTGACAGTTTATTTCAGAACCTCAACAGTCAAGTCTGAATTTTAAAACACTCGAGCTTAACTATCATAACTCTTTTTTTTTTTTGTTGAAAAGGAAATGTATTGATATAATATAAAACATCTTAATAAATACAGAAATAGGAAATATAATCTTAACTATATAATCTGTTAAGGTAATATGGGAAGGGGGAAGAGAAAAAGAGGGAAGGGAAAAGGGAGGGAAGTGACATTTATGTGATATTAATTTTAACATAACCACTTATATAATTATTAATATCTACTGAATTGCGTAATAAAAGGAAGATGTGCGAAAAATACATAATATTGATATAAAAAACAGATAAATAAACAACTAAAATGAAATCATGGAGGTTTAGGCACTTCTTCAACTCGGGGATTATGGATTCGTGCTATATTTGCGGATATATCTAGAAAATGAGTAATAGGTTATTAAAAATGGGAAGAGAAAGAGACAAAGGACGATGAGTAAAGGATAAAAATTCTTGGAAGGAGAAAGGTTGAAGACATTTTTTTTCAATAGTAGTCCATAACGGTATTGGTGAATCCTCGTTGTCCTCTTGGAGTAGTAGAGAGGCTTGTTTAAGAGAGAACACGGTATGATAGGCTTGAAAATCTGGGAAATTGACACCGCCTAACTGTTTTGGTCGTTTAAGTTTGTGTAAAGACATACGAGGTTTCTTATTATTCCATAGAAATTTTGATAGGATAGAGTAAATTGTTTTAAAATGTGATTTAGGAATATTTACAGGAAGATTAGAGATATAAAAAAGTACTATAGGCACTAACATCATTTTGATCGTGTCGAGACGGCCCCACCAAGATAAAATAATGGGATTCCACCTGAACGTGGTATTTTTCAATAGTGTCTGTAGTTCCCATAAGTTTATTAACATGGATTCTTTAATGGAAGATTTGAACCATAAACCCAAGTACTTGATTCTATCCAAGGCCCAACGAAAACCTGAAGAAATGTAATCCACGGAAAAGCATACTTTGTTTAATGGGAGGATTTCACATTTGTCGCCATTTAGTTTATAACCAGACACAGAGGCAAAAGACTGTACTTCAGATAGGAACGCTGGCATAGAGGACTGTGGTTGCGATAAAAAGAGCAAAATATCACCTGCATAAACAGAAAGTTTTAATTGATTGGTGCCATATTTAAAGCCTGTAATCTGAGAATTTGAACGGATCTTAATTAAGAAGGGTTCGAGAGCCAGTATAAAGAGAAGAGGAGAAAGAGGACAACCCTGCCTTACCCCACCATATAAAGGAAAGGAAGAAGAGATAAGACCATTAGCTAAGATGGAGGAAACAGGAGAAGAATACAGTAAGGAAATATAATTTATAAACTTGTGACCAAAACCAAACCAGGACAAAGTGGAAAAAATAAATGACCAACCAACTCTATCACAAGCTTTCTCAGCATCCAAAGAGATGGCCGCTAAGGAATCTTTACACGATTTGGACTCGGTAAGGACATTAAAGAAAAGTCTAGTGTTGTCTGAGAGATGTCTACCTTTAATAAAACCACATTGTTCTCGCCCAATTAATAGGGGTAAAAATTTCTCTAAGCATAAAGCTAGAATTTTTTTCAAACATTTTATAATCCAAATTAATTTAAGAAATGGGCTGTCATTTTTACAGAGAGTATGATCTTTACTTTCCTTGGGAAGCTTCTTGAAAAGAGCCACTGGACTTTTTGGAAGAAATAAAGAAGTGAAATAATTGATGTAATTTAGGAATAAGAGTTCAAGAAAAATAAGAATAAAATTCAATCATGAAACCATCAGGTCCTGGAGCTTTACCGCGTTTAATAGAGCGAATAGCAGAAAAGATATCTAGTTCTCGGATATCATCCTCTAACACTGAAAAATCTAGATCAGAAGAAGAAGGTGGATTAATAGAGGATAAGTATTGAAGTATATCATCCTGAGGTACCGAGGACTCAGGAGTGTAAAGAGTTTGAAAAAATTGAGTGAATTCTGATAGAATATCCTCATTTCTGAAGACTAAGTTATTGTTAGAAGAAAGGATAGAACTAAACTTGGTGCGTTCTTTTTTAACTTTAGGATAATTGGCCAAAAGTTTCCCTGCTTTATTTTGACCCCCATAATATTTGGCTGAGGATTTGAGCAAAAATGAGTTAGCGTTTTCAGTAGATAATTTGTTGAATTCGAATTTGGATCTGACTAGCTCATCCAAGCAGGTTTTAGAATTTGTATGAAAAAATGAATGTTCTAATTGTTTAATGCATGCCGTAAGTGATTTCAAAGTAAGTAAAGAAGATTTCTTTCGTTGGGACACAAAGGAAATAATAAAGTCTCTAGAGGCTGCTTTAAAAGCATCCCAGATAATCTGTGGAGACAGGTGTGGCGTTTCATTCTCAAGAAAGAAAGTGTTGATAAAGGCTTCAAATTGTTGGGTAAACTTGGAGTCTAAGAGGAGGGAGTTGTTGAATCTCCATCTTCGTGTACCCTGAATAGGAGGAAGAAGGTCCAAATCTAAGGTAACAGGGGCATAATCGGAAATTAATATAGAGCCAATATCTGAATGAGTGATATGTTGTGTGAGCGCTTTTGAAGTGAATAGATAATCTAAGCGAGATTGGGAAGAATATACTGGAGAGAAGAAAGAGTATTCTCGAAGTGTAGGATTGCATAATTGCCAAGCATCTACTAGAGATCTTTGTTGAATAGTAGATGTGAATTGAGAATGCATAGGAGAGGAAATGAATTTGGATTGAGAATTACGGTCAATAATAGGGTCCATAACCAAATTACAATCCCCACCAACTAACAAGTATTCATCATGAAAAGACATCAGTTTAGATAATATTGTAGGCCAAAAAGCAATATCTGGGGCAGTAGGTGCATACAGATTAAAAAGAGTCAAGGGGATATTATTCAATAACAGTGAAACAGAAACCCATCTACCCACATCATCAGTATCTTGTGAGTGAATTTGTAAGTCAAGACGTTTATGACATAAATTGGCAACACCATTACGATTACCCGTACCCGGAGAGGCAAAAGCATGGCCAACCCATTGTCGTTTAAGTTTAGGAATTTCCTTTTCTAAAACATGAATATCCTGTAATAAAGCTATATCAAATTTTAAATTAGATAAATGAGAGAATGCCCGTTGACGTTTTATAGGAGAACCCAAACCCTTAACATTCCATGAAACAACTTTCAAAGCCATCTACATTAATCGATGAGACATAAAATGTATGTAACAATAATTAAAACAACTAAAAATTAACAATATGATATATGTAATAATACTCAGCAAAAAATGTGCAAAACCAAACCAGCAAAGATGAATAGCATAGAGGAGGAAATGAGTGGTTATGAAAAAACAGAAAATAAGAAAGACAGGTATAAGCAGGGAAGGAGGAGAAAGTGTAAAGAAAGAAGAGGTAAAAGGAAAAATCATTAGCAAAGGGAGAAAGGTGCCTGAAAAAAGACAGGTAGAGTGGAGAAAAGAAGAAGAAACAAATACAACAAACACAAAACATATACCATAGATTCCAAAAACATAATAACCGACTACAAAAGACATGAACAAGATGAGGGTGGTGAAGCCACATGAGGAAAATGGCACAACTAACCAGGTAACTCAGGGCGGACCGGGGAGGGAGGACATCATCCAAGCAGACCAGGGATAACAAAAAATATGCATGAAGGAAATGCTGCACCTAATAAAAGAGAAAAACATGACAGGTAAGTATAACATAGGGAAATCCGAGCAACTTAATTAGACGGGAACAAAAACAACATAATCTGAACAACAGAGCGTATTAGACCAATAACAGCACAAGATTAAACAGAAGCGTGTCTGGACACATCCATATCTTCTTCTCTGCACTGCTCCAAGAACCGTTGTAGTAAAGCAGGATCTTCATAATTCATAGTTCTATTTTTGTATGTCACTTTGAAAAGACAGGGATGAAAGAGACCAAATCTGGCATTGAGAGAACGGAGTGCTGGCCTCATTTCTAGGAATTTCTTTCTTCGATCCGCTGTTTCTTTGGCATAGTCCTGTGCAAAGAAGAGATTAGAGCCTTACCATGAAATACGGCCTTTGAGTTTAGCTGCTTGCAAGATCTTCAATAAATCTGTGTATTTCAAGAAGTATATAATAACTCCTTGAGGTTTGGCTGAAGAGGCTGCCATGGTTGGAATACGACCCAAACGATGCGCTCTTTGAATGTTTAAGACAGGGGAGTTAGGTATACCAAGAACTTGTGGAAGAAAAGATTTGAAGAATGAAATGGCGTCTGAGCCTTCCAAGCCTTCTACCAGACCATAAATGCGCAAGTTATTATGCCTGTTACGGTTCTCCAAATTTTCCACGTGTTTTTTGAGTAGTGCAATTTCGAATTTCGTTGAAGGAACTTGGGGGCATATTATCAAGGGCTTTATCGCCGCTTTAGCGGCACTTTTTGCCGCTAAAGCGGCGATAATTTTATCGCCCTATTAGCAAGCTGTCGCTAACAGGCGTTAGCGACAGCTTTCAGGCGTTAGAGGCCGCGTTTACCATCGCCTTGCATGTCAGCGAAAATTATCGCTAATGACATGCAAGGAAGGCGTTCCCTACTAAAAGCGACTGGAAACAGTCGCTAACTCCACTACCCCCTATTAGCAAGGCAGGCGAAGTGATAAAATAATTCGCGCTAAGTGCGTTTATCGCTATATTTTATCTCCTGCTAGTGAGGATGACTTACCTGTTTAAAGTATAGGAGGTGGATTCTAATGCTGAATCCACCTTAGCGATAATGCGAGAATATCGCTGCTTTTCCAGCGATATTCTCACATTTTGCCGCTATCGCTGGAAATATTATCGCTATGGAGATAAACCTTGTTAATAGGGTGTTATCTCAGCGATATTTTCCAGCGATAGGCGGCGTTAACCAATGTCGCGCTAAGCGCGGTTAGCGATAAATATCGCTATTCCTTGCTAATATGCCCCTTGGTTCACCACAACCTGAACAGTCTACTTGCTGTTCAATCTGCATAACCCTAGTCTCCATAGCAGACCACTTGTCGTCCAAAGCTTGGAGCCTTTTATTCATTTCCTCCATGTTATGTCGAAGGGCTCTTTTCTCTTCAAGAAGCACCTCCATAGTATTTGTTGGAGGAGACGCAGTAGGTTAAGGAGGATCCTTTTTGATGCATTTTCCAGAGGATAATATAGATGAAGTGGTCACTTTAGGAGTAAGCTTGTTGGTGTGGAGCGGAATATTAGATGAAGCTACCGATGTTTCCTTATTGGAAAGTGATGATTTACTTTCAGAGTTCTCCATATTCGTTGAAAGAACAGAATAAGGATTATGGTCTGCGAAAGATGAGAATGGTAATGAAGATTTTTTTCTCCCCACCAAATGCTGAGTGAGAGTTGAAAACACTGAAGATAGCAAGACAGCGTGCAAAATATGATGTAAAAATGCAGTTTCAGTGTAGGAACACAGAGGTGATGTGTCGTAGCAGTCAAAAGAAAACCGTTGTTGAAATAACAGCAAGAACTCCCCTGGAAGTAAAGAGGTTGAGACCAATAAACTAGACAATAATCTTCAGCCATAATGAACTCAACCTAGTTATAGTCCATTCCTGCTCGACATGAGACCCTAATGAAACATAATGACAAGCGTCAAAATCCATGTGGGGAAAAAGCGCATTGTCTACAGCAAAGTGGTACCTTCCAAACGGTTAATTCTAGTATCAGCTTTTCGTTAAAACGAAACCAGAGATTCACTGTGGTAAAATTTCTATCCTACATCATTCACCGCTGCTCTGTGTACCTTTGAGGCAATGCAAGACTGACTGAGTGAAAAATCTGTTAGTAAAAATATACTTTTTCATGCTCCATTGTCCTCCACATATTCATAAATATTGCCCATTAATAAAAGGAATATTGGGCCTTGAAATATGCTCAGGCGTTAGAAACAGTTCGTGAACGCTCCCGTTTCTGTCACCTACAAAATGCGGGCCGTTTCGGAAAAAACAAAATGGCAGGCTCGAGTCCCGTGAGGGAAACGCTCCCGCCACAGTTGAAGGGCAAAGACGCTCACCGGCAATGTGGAAACAAGAAAAAGGGCATCCAGGGTCCTTTACCCCACGGAGGACTCCATCTAGAAGCGGCAAAGCGGCGGAGGTCCGCAGGAAAAGCCGCCACTCCTTCCGAGCCGCCACAGAGTTTCCCTAGCGAGCGGCCATCTTCTTTTGGCATCAAGCCACCGACTATCATAACTCATAATTGCCATGTTTTCTACTCATGTTAACTGCTCACTGCATGTGTCCGTCTTCGAGGCATTGCAAGAGATGAATTTTACACATTATCAAATTCGATGCTCAGCCAAATCCAACACTGTTGTTACTTCTGAAGGCCATCTATAATCTGACTTATGAGCTCATCTATGCACCTGGGTGTGTTCATGGTGAGAATGTAGTCATGTGATCACTAGTCGAAGCTGTTTGTGATAGGACATTATTTGCACCTTGTCTTCTCTCAAGGAGTTTGCCTCCATTACCGGCGATGAGAGATCTTCTTGTCAGTTTGATCTGTGACTCACAGACTACTCACTCTTGAAATACATTATTTTCAGGGTCAACCTGAACATGAAATGGATTTTTTTCGACAGATGTAACTTCAGGAATCATGTGCTACTGCACTCTTGTTGGATAATTGATTAACTGGGCCCGTATTACAGATAGGGCGCACTTTCCATGTTTGTCTTGTTGGATAATTGATTAACTGGGACCGTATTACAGATAGGGCGCACTTTCCATTTTTGCGCCACGGTGCACCTTAAAGGAGGAGCGCCGGGTGCAAACGTGGAATGTGCGCCTTATCAGAAAGAATGCACTCCCCTCTGGTCAGCGGTGAACTCGCGCTACACCCAGGGCAGCGCATTCAAGAGAAATACAGAACAGCTGATTTAAAGCTGCTCTGTGTTTCTCTGTGCAGGTGGCAACCTGTTTGCACTTTTAAAAGGGATTAGAGATCCCCTTGCAGGCGGATGCAGTGAGTGACTGCACCCGCCTGCAAGAGGATGTATGGCGGGTCCATGGGACCCCCTTTCATTCCTTTAGAGGACTGCGTTTAGAAGGCGCACAGCACCCATGTCAGTAAAACGGCACGGGCGCAGAGGCAAAGTGATTCCCTCATTTGCATGGGGCCACAAGCATTTACGGCCCCTTCTGTAATATCAAAGGGCCCCAGGGGCGCAATAAGCAGGTGCAAATGCCCGTTGTGCCCCTGGGGCATTTGTCTAATACAGCCCTAGGGCTATAGTATGGAAAGTACTCGGGGCGCAATGGGCATGTGCACCCACTTTGCGCACCCCGGGGCTCTTTGGTATTACAGAAAGGACCGCAGATGTTTGTGCGGCCCTTTCTGCAATACAGATAGTGCTGGCAGACACATAGCACCAGCCATATCACCAGGTGGTTTTCTCTCATTTGCATGGGGGCGTGGCCCCATGCAAATGAAGGAATCCCTTTGCCTCTGCGCCCACGCCGTATTTTAGAGGTGGGCACTGAGGCAAAGAAGCTGTCAGGAGGTGCTCTGACAGTGCGTCACCTAAAAGGTGGCACACTGTCAGTGCGCCCCCTGATGGCAGCCCTCTGGAGGGGGAAATTAGGTCCTATGGACCCCCGATATCCCCTTGCAGACAGGTGCAGCCACTCACTGCACCCGCCTGCAAGGGGGTCTCTCTCCCCTCTTAAAAGTGTAGGCGAGTTGCCGCCTGCACATTGAAACAAGGAACGGCTGCTTAAAAGCCGCTCCATTTTTCACCTGAATGCGCTGCCCCCAGGGGCAGCACGACTTCGCGGCTGCCCTGGGGGTGGGGCATTCAATGTAATAGGGCGCACATTTCCTGATTGCACCCGTCTCACCTTTTTTAAGGTCTGCCAATGCGCAAACAGGGAAAATGTGCTCTATGTGTAATAGGGCCCCTGATGTGTACGTGTGGCCCTTCAAGGGTAACTTGATTGAGCACTTAAGGTCTCCTCTTCCAGCTGGCAGGCGTTTTGGAAGTGAGCTTCAATTTGTCACAAGAATCACACTAAATTAACTTAAAGTGCAGACTGAGCTATCTTTTTTTTCAAAAAAACAAGTGCCTTCATTCTCAAGTATTTGAAGTACGCCAGTTAAAACAAAGAATAAAAGAAAAAAACTGAATGTTTTCCTATTTTCAGGATTGACATAGGACCCCAAACCCAAACATTAAATACTATAATATAATAACACTGAGGTCACTAGAAAGAGATATATCATGGAACAGAGACAGCACGTGCACTGTATTCTCCAGTATCAGCTCCCTTTTCATTTTACTATTGCAGTGTTAGTCAGTGAACGAGCGTACCACAGAAAATGGTACAAATATATCAGATATGCTGTGGTAGGGAGCACACTGGCATGACTCAACGATGACAATGACACTGAGCACTAATGCACAGATGACATCACGCAGTTATTTACTATCTTCTACTCCGGCCTTTTTTTGCTCCACCTCTGACCCCACACTGGAAGACACCCATGACTTCTTTGACTTTCTCGAGCTGGCCTTGCTGGATGATGGCCACAGGCAATACCTGGACGAGCCATTCTTCACCGAAGAAATAATACAGGTAGTCCAGAGCATGCCTGGTGACAGAGCTTCTGGGGTTGATGGATTACCGACACAGTTTTACAAAGAATAAGCACAAGTTTAGGTCCCCGCCTGCTGTCAGTCTACGAGGAAGCCAGAGAGACTCTGACAATTCTTAGCCGCTATAATACCCAGAACCTCCGGACTCAATGTGCAACTTCCAACTCATTCCCAATCACCAGAGGCCCGATGGAACCAGTCACTGACAGGCTACGCAGACACCACTCTGACTTAGTTTCACGGCCAGACGGTTGGTGGAGTTGCTGTATGCAGATGACGTCTCTCTATATATTTACGACCCCAAGGCAAACACGTTGCAAATAAGCAGAGAGTTCATTAGATTCGGTTTTCTCACTGGTATCACAATTAAAATCCGGAATATTATCTCACACCATGGTCAACTTCAAATCCCCACTTGAGTTTCCACTACAGTGGACTTCGAGTGCAGTGAAATACCTGGGGATCTGGATTAGTAGAGTGACCTATACACTATCTGTCCTGAGATCTATGGTAGAGGTATCTCTAGGCTTGAAGAACATGTGAATGCTTGGATTAATGCCCCTGATATTGACTGATAGGATCGTCAAAGCTAAAATGGTGATTCTTTCCAAGTTCCTGTACCTATTCATGCACATTCCACTTCCGCTCAGCTGCCAATTTTTCAGCAGGCTGAAGTCAAATTTGATTAGGCTGGCGGGGTGGGAAGACAACCCAGATTAAAGAGGGAGAGTCTGACGCCTCCCTTCGAGCAGACAGCCTTCTTGCACCTGGTCAAGAATTATACCACTACTGTTTGTTCTTTGTTATGGTCTCAAAAAGCGAATAAATACAGTTTAAAAATAAAAATAGGCTATGATATGCCTGACCCTGTCGTAGTTTCTCAGTGGTTCTGAGTGCCACAAAAACATTTCTCAGTAGATTGTTGCTGTGGGTATTGAATATCTCCCAAAAATGCTCAAAGCCCTAAAACGTTTTAAACTACCAAAAGTCCATCAGCAAAATGAGAACTGGGCTTCCATTCCCACAACAAAATAAAGGCTTCTGAAAAGCAAAACAAAAAAAAACACAAAAAAAATGGTCAAGTCAGTGATCTAGCATCCGTTTAATGGAGTCACTCCGGATGTGATGGCTGAAACGCCTCTTGCTCCATTGCTCACCCAAGAGGTAAGCTGTACCGCTTTTCATATCCCCCCTTACCTACCGACAGCCCTCTGCCCTGGTCATTCAAAAGGCACTACGAATATATGTTTATACTTTCTTAGTGATTTTGTGGGAAATGTACATAAATAATGCCATTGTTATTATACATTTGCTCATCGGTCTTTGATTCACTGCTTTTGTTTCTATTTGCATAAATGTGACAATGTGCCATGTCGTGTGTAAAGCGACCTTGCACTCCTGACACGTGGTTTTCCAAAAATAAAACTGTTAATAAATAAATGAATAAATAAACCAGGATACTAGGAGTTGGGGTCAGAGTGCAACTGCATCTTCAAACCGCTTTATCCCCGGAGCCGTAGTGTGTACAGAGCTAATAAAATACGTTTGGGAATCAAACCAAAATTCTCAGTCAATTTCAAAATACGTCTTTTGTCTTGTAAAAGAGATCATTTTTAAAATTATATCAGAGTATTCATAAACATTTTTTACTTTAAGCTGTAATTTACAGTACATAACTAGGCAGGATCACAATCAACCCGATATTTTAAAATTATGATTTTTTTCAAATAAAGGAGCTGATGAATACATATATAATCAATGTGGGACGAATCTCAAAAAGTAATGTCATGAAAATTAAGGGTTTTCAGAAGTAGACTGCAAGGAGTGACCTACAATGTAAATTGAAAAATGCTCTATCCCGTCCCAACACATTAAGATGAATTCAGAGTATTTTAATATATATATATATATATATTCACTGAAAAAACCATAGGTTTCAGGCACGTTATAGTTAGAAATTAGCATTTAAAAAACCTTAGAAATTCACTGAAAAAACCATAAGGTTTTAGGGACAGTTATAGTTAGTTGGACATTGCACTCTTACGAAACCCGTGAAATTCCCCCGTTATAGTTAGTTCAGGTAACTATAACTCACGCCCCCGCAATGCACTGCTGATGACGTCACATATTACATCACTCATGACATGGTCAGTGACATCACTGATGACATCACTGATGACATCTCAAATGACATCACTGATGACATCATCCAGTGACTGTGTGTTTCTGTAAAGTTTAAATATTTTTAATATATATAGAGAAAGGCGTATTGAAGAATGAGTGGGTGTATAAGTGTCTGTATGGATGATTTAGTAGGTGCGTGACTAACTCGATAAGTGAGTGATTAAATGTATCTTACTGAATGCATGGGTTAGTGACTAAACTGGGTGAATGTCCGTATCCGTCTGTCTGTTGCTGTGTAAGTGGTGCATGGGTTTGTGAATAGCTACATGAGTGTCTATATGAGTTATTGATTGGTTGTCTGAGTATCTGTATGGGTGCCTGAGTGTTTGTGTGGTTGGGGTGTGTGCGACTCTGTGCATAGATGTGTGAGTGGGTGATTCACTGGGTGGATGGTTTCAAGAGTGCATCTGTGATAGACTGTATGGGTGGGTAAGTGTGTGTAAGAGTGTGTTAGTGAGTGAATGTATGTCCCAGTGGTACATGTGTGAGTAACTACATATGTGAAAGGCAGTATATATGTGTGTTGGAGTATATAAATAGCTATAAGCGAGAGTGTGTGATTGTGAGAGTGACTGTATGGATGAGTGTGTGCTTGTATCAGTGATTGTATAAGAGCGTAAGAATGTGCTAGTATTTGTATGAGTAAGTGAGCTGGTGTGTGTATAACTGTATAGGTGAGTAAATGGCAGTGTGTTTAATTATTTGCATGACTGACTAGGTGTGTGAGTACCTCTATGGATGAGTGGCGGTGTTTGAGTGTCTATATAGGAGTATGAGTGCATATGATAGTCCTGTACTGAGTGACCATAAGTATGAGTGACTGTACGGGTGAGTGAGTGGATGTGTGTGTGTAGACCTAAGAATCAGTGAGTGGGTATGTAGTTATTGGTGTTGGAGTGTCTATGGTTTTGAGAATGGCAGTCTGTAATTTAGAGTGGGTGTATCAAAGGTTATATTAGGGTGTGAGGAGGTGCATTAAATTCTCACATGGATGATGTCATCAGTGATGTAATTTGAGATGTCATCAGTGATGTCATCAGTGATGTCACTGACCATGTCATGAGTGATGTAATATGTGACGTCATCAGCAGTGCATTGCGGGGCGCGAGTTATAGTTACCTGAACTAACTATAACGGGGAATTTCACGGGTTTTGTACGAGTGCAATGTCCAACTAACTATAACTGTCCCTAAAACCTTATGGTTTTTCAGTGAATTTCTAAGGTTTTTTAAATGCTAATTTCTAACTATAACGTGCCTGAAACCTATGGTTTTTTCAGTGAATTTCAAAGGTTTTTAAATGCTAATTCCTAACTATAACGTGTCTGAAACCTATGGTTTTTTCAGTGAATTTCAAAGGTTTTTTAAATGCTAATTCCTAACTATAACGTGTCTGAAACCTATGGTTTTTTCAGTGAATTTCAAAGGTTTTGTAAATGACAATTTTTAAATGTATTAATTGTTATATTTATTTTTTTGATACTGATTTACAACATTTTTTTAAACTATTTATTTTTAGATATTTTATTTTTAAATTACATTGTAATTACATTATACATTACATTACAAAATATACTTTCTCAGAATGAATTACTTTAGTTTAAATACTTTGCAAATAGGCAATAGACTTTTAAGTACAGTAGTTACAGTTGTTGCAATGGGCAACACAATTTAAAAAACAAAGCAACATTGAGCTCAATGTGAATTTCTAGTTAAATGCAATTAGTTACTTTATGGATTACTTTTCTAACCACAGGACTGGATCCTAGATTCAGTCCTGGGACATCTCCTGTAAACAGTTGAGTAAAAGCGTTTTGGTTACAGTAGTGATTTTTAAGGAATATTATTGTATTTTAAAAGTTGACACTTAGAAACTTTTTCATATAGAATCACCAATGTTATCCTATGGGAGGAAATTCACTTAGCAGGTAAGTAGTGTTATCGTTACTTTTTCTTACTCAGTGGTGGATCCTGGAACCAGCACTGGTGCATCTCCTGTAAACAGTTGAAAGAATGCGTTTAAGTCACACATGCGATTTTTAAGGAATATTTGTAGTTTGTGAAAACTGACACTTTGAAACTTTTCTGCTGAATACCAGACAATGGATTCCTATGGAAGGAAATTCAAGTTACTGGTAAGTACGGTTAAAATTACTTTTCAGGATCAGTACTGGGCTGAAAGATGCAGCACTGAGGTCTCTCCTGATAACAGGTGAGTAAATCGGAATTCGTATTTCGGCTGATTTTAGAGGAATATTATAAAGTTCCAAAACTCCACACTTAGAAGAATTTCCAAGTGAAACCAGTCAATGTTAGCCTATGGAAGGAAATTCAAGTTACTGGTAAGTACGGTTAAAATTACTTTTCAGGACCAGTACTGGGCTGAAAGATGCAGCAATGAGGTCTCTCCTGATAACAGGTGAGTAAATCGAAATTCGTATTTCGGCTGATTTTAGAGGAATATTTGTATGTTTCAAAAATCGACACAGAGAAACTTTTTCAGCAAAAAGCAGGCAATGATATCCTATGGAAGGAAATTCAAGTTACTGGTAAGTATGGTTAGAATTACTTTTCAGGATCAGTACTGGGCTCAAAGATGCAGCACTGAGGTCTCTCCTGATAACAGGTGAGTAAATCGGAATTCGTAGTTCGGCTGATTTTAGAGGAATATTTGCACAATGGTGAAGGAAGGGGGTGGGGCCTAAGGTGACATGTCTGCAGACACGCCCTGTGGCGCGTTTTAAGTTGGACAATTAATTCCTCCTCAATCCCGAGGGTCCCTAGGGGCCAACTAGCCCACCAGGTACCTCCAGTATGCGCCAGGGGGCTGCGTTGCAGAGAGGTGTTCAGAGGCCACGCCCCTTTTTACAACAATCTGCAACGCAGCTCCGGGGCGCTGACAGGAGGTACCGGGTAGGCTAGTTGGCCCCTAGAGACCCTCAGGATTGAAAAGGAATTTATTCCCTATCTTAAAACGCGCCACGGGGCCTGTTTGCACACATGTCACCTGAAGCCCCGCCCCCTCCCTTCACCACTGTGCAAACGCGCCCCGGGGTGCGTTTTAAGTTGGGGGATTAAGTCCCCTTGAATCCTGAGGGTCCCTGGAGTCCAACTAGCCCACCATATACCTCCAAAATGCGCCACAGAGCTGCGTTGCAGAGAGGTGTAAAAGGGGCGTGGCCTCTGTACACGTCTCTGCAACGCAGCCCCTGGCGCATACTGGAGGTTCCTGGTGGGCTAGTTGGCCCCCAGGGACCCCCAGTATTCAAGGGGATTCGTTCCCCCTCTGCAAACGCGCCAGGGCGCGTTTGCAGAGTACTGCAGGGAGGGGCGGGGCCTCCGGCACGATGCCGGTCGTTTTTTTTCTTCTAGTTTTTTTAATGGGAGGGGGCTGCGTGGCCCCCCTTCCCTTGCCACGTTTGGCCCGGGGACCCCATCCCCCGGGGCCTGAGCATTTTTTTTTTTTTTAAATTAAAAAAAAAAAAACGGGAAGAGGGCCGCGTGGCCCCCCTTCCCTGGGCCTGTATTGGCACCGGGGACCCCATCCCCGGGGCATGGCCTCGATTTTTGATTTTTTATTTGGAGGGGCTGCGTGGCCCCCTCCTCAGGCCATTAAGGCCCCGGGGACCCCATCCCCGGGGCCTGGCCTCTGGTTGGGGACTGTGGGGGTCCCCAATCCCCCACAGTCCCAGCCCGGCTCCCCACCTCCTGCGCGAGCCGTCATTGCCTTTCCACATGGGGAGCAGCTAACATGCTGCTCCCCATGTGGAAAGCAATCAGCTTTGGATATTGGAAGCGAGAGCAGGTTTCCTGCTCTCTCTTCCAATATCCAAAGCAAGTTTGAAATGACAGGACGGGAGCCGCGAGGCTCCCGTCCTGTCATTACAAACAGCAGTGTCCCGGGGTAGGCACCCCGGGACACTGCAGGAGCCGGCCCTGGGGGTGGCGGTCCCCAGGGCCATCACTGGCTCCAGGAGGGGGCCGCGCGGCCCCCTCCCCACATTTTCAAAGCCCGGGGAGGTGGTGGTCCCCGGGGCTTCGAGGGTCAAAACGGACCCCCATTTTTAATTTTTAGTGCCCCGGGGAGGTGGCGGTCCCGGGGCGTGTGGAGGGCTGGAGCCCCCACACGGAGTTAAAAAATAAAACAGGAGCCCCGGGGAGGTGGCGGTCCCCGGGGCAGCGGGAGGGCAAAGAGCCCTCCTGCACCATTTTTGTTAAAGCCCCGGGGGGTGGCGGTCCCCGGGCTTAGGAGGCCTTAGAGGCCCCCATACATAAATTAACCCCCCCACCATGCCCCCGGGACTTGGCCCACCCGGGGGCAAAGTAGCTATCGAGCGCGGGAGAACGCGCTTCGATTTTTTTTTTTCGGCAGGATCCGCGCACCCTAAGCGCATCCTGCCGATTTAAAAAAAATGCTTTGTGGGACCCCCTGAGCAGGCCTAGGGGGTTAGGGTGTTTCTACCCTGCCCCCTTTGTGCGCTTTGCGCACTTGTTTCTGTCCCTCGGTTCTACCGAGGGACAAAATGCCTGCCAACACTTCCTGAATCGGAATGTTGACAGCCAGCTGACAGCCAATTAGCATGCAGCTCGTGATCGGGAGGGTACGCGGACCCTACTCGGCCATAGATATATATGTGACTTTACTTGTGAATTTCTCAGGAACTACTGAACGGATTTACACCATTTAAGCAAAAGGCACCAGTCTGAACCAAGGGCTACCTCTTTGCCAAATTTGGTGTAATTCCGTTCAGCAGTTCGGGCTGTAGCTGCGACTAAAGGTTCCTATGGAAAAATGAATGGGGAAACGCGTTTTGGGACCCCCCTTTTTCTCGGCCCCGCTTGACGAATCAACCCGAGACTTTCAGGGTAGGAGCGGAGCGCCCCAACAAGTTGGAAACTTTCGCGAAGATTCGTCAACCGGCGCCAACGTTATTTCAAATAGAATGTCGCGGATTTCCTAGGTCCTAACTATAACTATCTACTGGCGACCGCCAGTAGATAATATATATATATATATTATCTACTGGCGGTCGCCAGTAGAGAGTTATAGTTAGGACCTATTTTCCATAGGAAATCCGTGACATTCTATTTGAAATAACTCTCTTGCCGGTTGACGAATCTTCGCGAAATTTTCAAACTTTATGGCCCGCTCCGGTCCGCTCCTACCCTGAAAGTCTCGGGGTGATTCGTCAGCGAGGCCGAAAAAGGGGTCCCAAAGCGTGTTTTCCCATTTATTTTCCCATAGGAAACTTTAGACACGGCTACAGCCCGAACTGCTGAACGGAATTACACCAAATTTGGCAAAGAGGTAGTTCTTGGTTCAGAAAGAACCCTTTTTGTTAAATGGTGTAAATCCGTTCAGTAGTTGCGGAGAAATTAAAAAAATAAGAGTCAAAAAATCAATTTCCCATAGGAAACTTTATGCAAGGCTACAGCCCGTTCAGTAGTTCCTGAGAAAATCAAAAGGAAAATCACATATATATCTATGGCCGCGTTGGATTCGCGCACCCTCCCGATCACGAGCTGTCTGCTAATTGGCTGTCAACACTCCAAACCAGGAAGTGTTGGCAGCCATCTTGTTCCTCGGTAGAACCGAAGAACAAGAAAGCAGTAAAAAAAGTGCGCAAAACGCACAAAGGGGGCAGGGTAGAAACACCCTGACCCCTAGGTCTGCTCAGGGGGTCCCACAAGGACCCCCTGGGTAGAAAAAAGCATTTTTTTTTTTAAATCAGCAGGATGCGCTCAGGGAGCGCAAATCCTGCCGAAAAAAAAATCGAAGCGCGGTCTCCGCGCTTCGATGTAATTGCCCCGGGTGGGCCAAGTCCCGGGGGCATGGTGGGGGGGGAGTTTAAATTTAATGTGGGGGGCCTCTAAGGCCCCCCAAGCCCCAGGGACCGCCACCCCCGGGGCTTCTTTTTAAAAAAAAATTTGACCTGTGTGGGGGGGCTGGAGCCCCCCCACACGCCCCGGGGACCGCCACCTCCCCGGGGCACTAAACATTTGAATATGGGGGTCCGTTACAGACCCCCAAAGTCCCGGGGACCACCACCTCCCCGGGGGTGTGAAATAGTTGGGAGGGGGGCCGCGCGGCCCCCCTCCTGGAGCCCTTGATGGCCCTTGGGGACCACCACCCCCCAGGGCCGGCTCCTGCAGTGTCCCGGGGTGCCTACCCCCGGGACACTGCTGTTTGCAATGACAGGACGGGAGCCTCGCAGCAAACTTGCTTTGGATATTGAAGCGAGAGCAGGAAACCTGCTCTCGCTTCCAATATCCAAAGCAAGTGCTTTCCACATGGGGAGTAGCATGTTAGCTGCTCCCCATGTGGAAAAGCAATGCCGGCTCCCGTTGGACACGGGGAGCCGGCGGGACTGTGGGGGGTTTGGGGACCCCCCACAGTCCCCAACGAGAGGCCAGGCCCGGGGGATGGGGTCCCCGGGGCCATAAGTGGCCAGGGAGGGGGGCCACGCAGCCCCCCTCCCCAAATTATAAAAAAAAAAAAAAAAAAAAAAAGTGCAAGGCCAGCCCCGGGGGATGGGGTCCCCGGGGCCTTAAAGGGCCTGAGGAGGGGGGCCACGCAGCCCCCCTCCAAATCTATAAAATAAAAATCGAGGCCATGCCCCGGGGGATGGGGTCCCCGGGGCCAAAAGTGGGCCAGGGAAGAGGGGCCACGCGGCCCCCTTCCCGTTTTTTTTTCTTAATTTAAAAAAATATATAAAATGCTCAGGCCCCGGGGGATGGGGTCCCCGGGGCCAAAAGTGGGCAAGGGAAGGGGGGCCACGCAGCCCCCTCCCATTAAAAAAAATTGGGAAAAAAACGACCGGCATCGTGCCGGAGGCCCGCCCCCTCCCTGCAGTACTCTGCAAACGCGCCCCCTGGCGCGTTTTAGAAAGGGAAGTAATTCCCCTTGAATACTGGGGGTCCTGGGAGCCAACTAGCCCACCAGGAACCTCCAGTATGCGCCAGGGGCTGCATTGCAGAGAGGTGTACAGAGGCCACGCCCCTTTTTACACCTCTCTGCAACGCAGCTCTGTGGCGCTTTTAGAAGTACATGGTGGGCTAGTTGGACTCCAGGGACCCTCAGGATTCAAGGGGACTTAATCCCCCAACTTAAAACGCGCCACGGGGCGCGTTTGCACAGTGGTGAAGGGAGGGCGGGGCTTCAGGTGACATGTGTGCAAACAGGCCCCGTGGCGCGTTTTAAGATGGGGAATTAAATCCCCTTCAATCCTGAGGGTCCCTGGGGGCCAACTAGCCCACCATGTACTTCTAAAAGCGCCACAGAGCTGCGTTGCAGAGAGGTGTAAAAGGGGCGTGGCCTCTGAACACGTCTCTGCAACGCAGCCCCTGGCGCATACTGGAGGTTCCTGGTGGGCTAGTTGGCCTCCAGGGACCCTCATGATTCAAGGGAACTTAATCCCCCAACTTAAAACGCGCCACGGGGCGCGTTTGCACAGATGTCACCTCAGGCCCCGCCCCCTCCCTTCACCATTGTGCAAATATTCCTCTAAAATCAGCCGAAATACGAATTCCGATTTACTCACCTGTTATCAGGAGAGACCTCAGTGCTGCATCTTTCAGCCCAGTACTGATCCTGAAAAGTAATTTTAACCGTACTTACCAGTAACTTGAATTTCCTTCCATAGGATATCATTGCCTGCTTTTTGCTGAAAAAGTTTCTCTGTGTCGATTTTTGAAACATACAAATATTCCTCTAAAATCAGCCAAAATACGAATTCCGATTTACTCACCTGTTATCAGGAGAGACCTCAGTGCTGCATCTTTCAGCCCAGTACTGATCCTGAAAAGTAATTTTAACCGTACTTACCAGCAACTTGAATTTCCTTCCATAGGCTAACATTGACTGGTTTCACTTGGAAATTCTTCTAAGTGTGGAGTTATGGATCTTTATAATATTCCTCTAAAATCAACCGAACTACGAATTCCGATTTACTCACCTGTTATCAGGAGAGAACCCAGTGCTGCATCTTTTAGCCCAGCACTGACCCTGAAAAGTAATTCTAACCGTACTTACCAGTAACTTATATTTCCTTCCATAGGAATCCATTGTCTGGTTTTCAGCAGAAAAGTTTCAAAGTGTCGATTTTCACAAATTACAAATATTCCTTAAAAATCGCCTGTATGACTTAAACGCATTCTTTCAACTGTTTACAGGAGATGCACCAGTGCTGGATCCAGGATGCAACACTGAGTAAGAAAAAGTAACGATAACACTACTTACCTGCTAAGCAAATTTCCTCCCATAGGATAACATTGGTGATTCTATGTGAAAAAGTTTCTAAGTGTCAACTTTTAAAATACAATAATATTCCTTAAAAATCACTACTGTAACCAAAACGCTTTTACTCAACTGTTTACAGGAGATGTCCCAGGACTGAATCTAGGATCTAGTCCTGTGGTTAGAAAAGTAATCCATAAAGTAACTAATTGCATTTAACTAGAAATTCACATTGAGCTCAATGTTGCATTGTGTTTGAAATTGTGTTGCCCATTGCAACAACTGTAACTACTGTACTTAAAACTCTATTGCCTATTTGCAAACTATTTAAACTAAAGTAATTCATTCTGAGAAAGTATATTTTGTAATGTAATGTATAATGTAATTACAATGTAATTTAATAAATAAAATATATAAAAATAAATAGTTTTAAAAAATGTAGTAAATCAGTATCAAAAAAATAAATATAACAATTAATACATTTAAAAATTGTCATTTACAAAACCTTTGAAATTCACTGAAAAAACCATAGGTTTTAGGGGCGTTATAGTTAGAAATTAGCATTTAAAAAACCTTTGAAATTCACTGAAAAAAACCATAGGTTTCAGACACGTTATAGTTAGAAATTAGCATTTAAAAAACCTTAGAAATTCACTGAAAAAACCATAGGTTTTAGGGACAGTTATAGTTAGTTGGACATTTCACTCGTACAAAACCCGTGAAATTCCCCTGTTATAGTTAGTTCAGCTAACTATAACTCGCGCCCCGCAATGCACTGCTGATGACGTCACATATTACATCACTCATGACATGGTCAGTGACATCACTGATGACATCACTGATGACATCTCAAATGACATCACTGATGACATCATACACGTGATAATCTGATGCACCTCCTCACACCCTAATATAACCTTTGATACACCCAATCTAAATTACAGACTGCCATTCGCAAAACCATAGACACTCCAACACCAATAACTACATACCCACTCACTGATTCTTAGGTCTACACACACACATCCACTCACTCACCCGTACAGTCACTCATACTTATGGTCACTCAGTACAGGACTATCATATGCACTCTTACTCCTATATAGACACTCAAACACCGCCACGCATCCATAGAGGTACTCACACACCTAGTCAGTCATGCAAATAATTAAACACACTGCCATTTACTCACCTATACAGTTATACACACACCAGCTCACTTAATCATACAAATACTACCACATTGTTACGCTCTTATACAATCACTGATACAAGCACACACTCATCCATACAGCCACTATCACAATCACTCACTCTCGCTTATAGCTATTTATATACTCCAACACACATATATACTGCCTTTCACATATGTAGTTACTCACACATGTACCACTGGGACATACATTCACTCACTAACACACTCTTACACACACTTACCCACCCATACAGTCTATCACAGATGCACTCTTGAAACCATCCACCCAGTGAATCACCCACTCACACATCTATGCACAGAGTCGCACACACCCCTCCCACACAAACACTCAGGCACCCATACAGATACTCAGACAACCATTCAATAACTCATATAGACACTCATGTAGCTATTCACAAACACATGCAGCCACTTACACAGCAACAGACAGACGGATACAGACATTCACCCAGTTTAGTCACTAACCCATGCATTCAGTAAGATACATTAAATCACTCACTTATAGAGTCAGTCACGCACCTACTAAATCATCCATACAGACACACACCCACTCATTCTTCAATACGTCTTTTCCTATATATATTAAAAATATTTAAACTTTACAGAAACACACAGTCACTGGATATTGTCATCAGTGATGTCATTTGAGATGTCATCAGTGATGTCATCAGTGATGTCACTGACCATGTCATGAGTGATGTAATATGTGACGTCATCAGCAGTGCATTGCGGGGGCGCGAGTTATAGTTAGCTGAACTAACTATAACAGGGGAATTTCACGGGTTTTGTACGAGTGAAATGTCCAACTAACTATAACGGTCCCTAAAACCTATGGTTTTTTCAGTGAATTTCAAAGGTTTTTTAAATGCTAATTTCTAACTATAACGTGTCTGAAACCTATGGTTTTTTCAGTGAATATATATATATATATATATATATATATATATATATATATTATCTACTGGCGGTCGCCAGTAGATAGTTATAGTTAGGACCTATTTTCCATAGGAAATCCGCGACATTCTATTTGAAATAACTCTTGCGTCGGTTGACGAATCTTCGCGAAATTTTCTAACTTTATGGCCCGCTCCGGTCCGCTCCTACCCTGAAAGTCTCAGGGTGATTCGTCAAGCGGGGGCCGAGAAAAAGGGGGTCCCAAAACGTGTTTTCCCCATTCATTTTCCCATAGGAAACTTTAGACACGGCTACAGCCCGAACTGCTGAACGGAATTACACCAAATTTGGCAAAGAGGTAGTTCTTGGTTCAGAAAGAACCCTTTTTGTTAAATGGTGTAAATCCGTTCAGTAGTTGCGGAGAAATTAAAAAATAAGAGTCAAAAAATCAATTTCCCATAGGAAACTTTATGCAAGGCTACAGCCCGAACTGCTGAACGGAATTACACCAAATTTGGCAAAGAGGTAGTTCTTGGTTCAAAAAGAACCCGTTTTGTTAAATGGTGTAAATCTGTTCAGTAGTTGCCGAGAAAATCAAAAGTAAAAACACATATATATCTGGGCGGAGCCTAACCACACATGTCATCGTGAGATCTGATTGGCTGTCAGCACTTCATCCTGGAATTGCTGGCAGCCATCTTGGGACCAATATAAATGATAGTACCCCATTGAAATGCATTGTAGTGAATCGAAGATTTTGAGGGTACCAAAAGGAGAACTATAAAGGGTGATAACAGACTTTAGTTACATTAGAATTCATTTGTTGATGGTACCATACTAATTTCAGGAATTGTGGTATGTTCTAAGGTGATTTTACCCTGTGAAAAACCTTCTGCTGGGATATCATGAATCATGTTTGAGAGAAAACTATTTTCACATGCTTGTTCCATACAGTTTTGGAAGGTGCCCCAGAAGCTAAAATGAGAGCATATTTTCTGTAAATTCACATTATCTTTCTCAGTCATGTGAGAATGAAGTCTGACATTCTCAGTAAAACATGTACATCCAACAAGGGCAGAGACTGTCAGTTGATTCCTTTGTGTTCTACTGCAGTTTCCCAGAGTGTTCTAAAGAACAACTAGAGTGCTAACAGCCTTACTTATGACAAAAGTATGGCACACCTGAAGCCATCTTGATTGGAATAAACTGGTAACACTTAAAACATTTAATTTAAAAAGGAACAAAATGATGGGGTTCATCTTGTCATAGAAATTATGGTTAGTGCTCTGGAAAGAAAAATTAGGACATGTTTCAAGTGTGATCTCAAATATCTTCCTGTTATATTTCAACAGGAGCAGCCTGTCAGTTGATGCCTTTGTGTTCTACTGCAGCTTCCCAGAGTGTTCTAAAGAACAACTAGAGTGCTAACAGTCTTACTTATGACAAAAGTATGGCACACCTGAAGCCATCTTGATTGGAATAAACTGGTAACACTTAAAACATTTAATTTAAAAAGGAACAAAATGATGGGGTTCATTTTGTCATAGAAATTATGGTTAGTGCTGTAGAAAGAAAAATTAGGACATGTTTCAAGTGTGATCTCAAATATCTTCCTGTTATATTTCAACAGGAGCAGCCTGTCAGTTGATGCCTTTGTGTTCTACTGCAGCTTCCCAGAGTGTTCTAAAGAACAACTAGAGCGCTAACAGTCTTACTTATGACAAAAGTATGGCACACCTGAAGCCATCTTGATTGGAATAAACTGGTAACACTTAAAACATTTAATTTAAAAAGGAACAAAATGAGGGGGTTCATTTTGCCATAGAAATTATGGTTAGTGCTGTAGAAAGAAAAATTTGGACATGTTTTAAGTGAGATCTCAAATATCTTCCTGTTATATTTCAACAGGAGCAGCCTGTCAGCTGATGCCTTTGTGTTCTACTGCAGCTTCCCAGAGTGTTCTAAAGAACAACTAGAGTGCTAACAGCCTTACTTATGACAAAAGTATGGCACACCTGAAGCCATCTTGATTGGAATAAACTGGTAACACTTAAAACATTTAATTTAAAAAGGAACAAAATGAGGGGGTTCATTTTGCCATAGAAATTATGGTTAGTGCTGCAAAAAGAAAATTTAGTGCATGTTTTAAGTGAGATCTCAAATCCTCTTCTATTTCATTAGAAAATTCTGACATGCAGACTGAAACAATCACTTTCAATACCAGCAGTAGACTTCCAGTTAACTCCTTGATGAGCAGTAGCTTTACTACAGTGATCTAATGAACAACTAGAGTAATAACATTCTGAATTTATGGCAAATGTATGACACATCTGAATGCCTTCTTGATGGAATCAAAGTAAAAAACTGAAAGCATTTCCTACTGAGGAGACTGCAGTAAATGAGGAAGTTAGGAAACTTCATAACAAAGAAGTCTTCCAAGATGGCCCACCAGTGAAAAAAGAGCCCAAATGTAGCACAAATATTACCCAGATGTAGCCCACATATAGCCCAATGACAAAAGTGTGCAAAACACTTTTTATTTTTAGTTTTTTTGCAGTTTTATGTAGTGCAGACTGGTCATGTATTGGAGCGTTGCATCTTAAAACATGACCCCCCTACACTACAAAAACACCACTGCACTACCCTAAACCCTAAAACACTACCCCAGCACGACCCCCTATACTACACAAGCACCACTGCACTATCCTAAACCCTAAAACACTACCCCCAGAATGACCCCCTACACTACACAAACACCACTGCACTACCCTAAACCCTAAAACACTACCCCAACACCACTGCACTAACCTAAATCCTAAAACACTACCCCCAGCACGACCCCCTACACTACCCAAACACCACTGCACTACCCTAAAACATGACCCCTACACTACACAAACACCACTGCACTACCCTAAACCCTAAAACACTACCCCCAGCACGACCCCCTACACTACACAAGCACCACTGCACTACCCTAAACCCTAAAACACTACCCCCAGCACGACCCCCTACACTACACAAACACCACTGCACTACCTTAAACCCTAAAACACTACCCCCAGCACGACCCCCTACACTACCCAAACACCACTGCACTAACCTAAATCCTAAAACACTATCCCCAGCACGACCCCCTACACTATCCCAACACCACTGCACTACCCTAAACCCTAAAACACTACCCCAGCACGACCCCCTACACTACACAAGCACCACTGCACTACCCTAAACCCTAAAACACTACCCCCAGCACGACCCCCTACACTGCCCGAACACCACTGCACTGCCCTAAACCCTGAAACACCAGCCCCTGCACGACCCCCTACACTGCTCGAACACCACTGCACTGCCCT
Source organism: Calotriton arnoldi (assembly GCA_963921515.1). Lineage (NCBI taxonomy): Eukaryota > Metazoa > Chordata > Amphibia > Caudata > Salamandridae > Calotriton > Calotriton arnoldi. Next base: position 42,884 of record CAWUFW010020245.1, on the reverse strand, counting down.
AAACCCTGAAACACATACCCTAGCACGACCCCTACACTGCCCGAACACCACTGCACTGCCCTAAACCCTGAAACACCACCCCTTCACGACCCCCTACACTGCCCGAACTCCACTGTACTGCCCTAAACCCTGAAACACCACCCCCAGCATGACCCCTACACTGCCCGAACACCACTGCACTGCCCTAAACCCTGAAACACTACCCCCAGCAAGACCTCCTACACTGCCCGAACACCACTGCACTGCCCTAAACCCTGAAACATCACCCCCAGCAAGACCCCCTACACTGACCCGAACACCACTGCCCTAAACCCTGAAACACCACCCCCATGACGACCCCCTACACTGCCCGAACACCACTGCACTGCCCTAAACCCTAAAACACCACCCCCAGCACGACCCCCTACACTGCCCAAACACCACTGCACTGCCCTAAACCCTGAAACACCACCCCCTGCACGACCCCCTACACTGCCCGAACACTACTGCACTGCCCTAAACCCTGAAACACCATCCCCAGCACGACCCCCTACACTGCACGAACACCACTGCACTGCCCTAAACCCTGAAACACTACCCCCAACACGACCCCCTACACTGCCCGAACACCACTGCACTGCCCTAAACCCTGAAACACCACCCCCAGAAAGACCCCCTACACTGCCCAAACACCACTGCCCTAAACCCTGAAACACCACCCCCAGCAAGACCCCCTACACTGCCCGAACACCACTGCCCTAAACCCTGAAACACCAGCCCCAGCATGACCCCTACACTGCCCGAACACCACTGCACTGCCCTAAACCCTGAAACACCACCCCCTGCACGACCCCCTACACTGCCAGAACACCACTGCACTGCCCTAAACCCTGAAACACCACCCCCAGCATGACCCCCTACACTGCCCGAACACCACTGCACTGCCCTAAACCCTGAAACACCACCCCCTGCACGATCCCCTACACTGCCCGAACACTACTGCACTGCCCTAAACCCTGAAACACCACCCCCAGCACGACCCCCTACACTGCACGAACACCACTGCACAGCCCTAAACCCGAAACACTACCCCCAGCAAGACCCCCTACACTGCCGGACACCACTGCCCTAAACCCTGAAACACCACCCCCAGCAAGACCCCCTACACTGCCCGTACACCACTGCACTGCCCTAAACCCTGAAACACCACCCCCAGCATGACCCCCTACAATGCCCGAACACCACTGCACTGCCCTAAACCGTGAAACACCACCCCCAGCACGACCCCCTACACTGCCCGAACACCACTGCACTGCCCTAAACCATGAAACACCAGCCCCAGCACGACCCCTATACTGCCCGAACACCACTGCACTGCCCTAAACCCTGAAACACCACCCCCAGCACGACCCCCTACACTGCCCGAACACCACTGCACTGCCCTAAACCCTGAAACACCAGCCCCAGCACAACCCTGTACACTGCCCGAACACCACTGCACTGCCCTAAACCCTGAAACACCAGCCCCAGCACAACCGCCTACACTGCCCGAAAACCACTGCTCTGCCCTAAACCCTGAAACACCAGCCCCAGCACGACCCCCTACACTGCCCGAACACCACTGCACTACCCTAAACCCTGAAACACCAGCCCCAGCACGACCCCCTACACTGCCCGAACACCACTGCACTGCCCTAAACCCTGAAACACCACCCCCAGCAAGACCCCCTACACTGCCCGAACACCACTGTACTAAAGCCTGAAACACCAACCCCAGCAAGACCACCTACACTGGCCGAACACCACTGCACTGCCCTAAACCCTGAAACACCACCCCCTGCACGACCCCCTACACTGCCCAAACACCACTGCACTGCCCTAAACCCTGAAACACCACCCCCTGCACGACCCCCTACACTGCCCGAACACCACTGCACTGCCCTAAACCCTGAAACACCACCCCTCAGCACGACACCCTACACTGCCCGAACACCACTGCACTGCCCTAAACCCTGAAACACCACCCCCAGCACGACCCCATACACTGCCCGAACACCACTGCAATGCCCTAAACCCTGAAACACCACCCCCTGCACGACCTCCTACACTGCCGGAACACCACTGCACTGCCCTAAACCCTGAAACACCACCCCCAGCACAACCCCCTACACTGCCCGAACACCACTGCACTGCCCTAAACCCTGAAACATCAACCCCAGCAAGACCCCCTACACTGCCTGAACACCACTGCCCTAAACCCTGAAACACCACCCCCTACACTGCACGAACACCACTGCACTGCCCTAAACCCTGAAACACCACCTCCAGCAAAACCCCCTACACTGCCTGAACACCATTGCTCTGCCCTAAATCCTGAAACACTAGCCCCAGCATGACCCCCTACACTGCCCAAACACCACTGCACTGCCCTAAACCCTGAAACACCAGCCCCAGCATGACCCCCTACACTGCCCGAACACCACTGCACTGCCCTAAACCCTGAAACACCAGCCCCAGCACGACCACCTACACTGCCCGAACACCACTGCACTGCCCTAAACCCTGAAACACCAGCCCCAGCACGACCCCCTACACTGCCCGAACACCACTGCACTGCCCTAAACCCTGAAACACCAGCCCCAGCACGACCCCCTACACTGCCCGAACCCCACTGCACTGCCCTAAACCCTGAAACACCACCCCCTGCACGACCCCCTACACTGCCCGAACACCACTGCACTGCCCTAAACCCTGAAACACCACCCCTGCACCGCCCCCTACACTGCCCGAACACCACTGCACTGCCCTAAACCCTGAAACACCACCCCCAGCACGACCCCCTTTACTGCTCGAACACCACTGCACTGCCCCAAACCCTGAAACACCACCCCCAGCATGACCCCCTACACTGCCCGAAGACCAATGCCCTAAACCCTGAAACACCACCCCCTGCACGACCCCCTACACTGCCCGAACACCACTGCACTGCCCTAAACCCTGAAACACCACGCCCTACACTGCCCGAACACCACTGCACTGCCCTAAACCCTGAAACACCACCCCCAGCACGACCCCCTACACTGCCCGAACACCACTGCACTGCCCTAAACCCTAAAACACCACCCCCAGCATTACCCCCTACACTGCCCAAACACCACTGCACTGCCCTAAACCCTAGAACACTACCCCCAGCACGACCCCCTACACTACCCGAACACCACTGCACTACCCTAAACCCTAAAATACTACCCCCAGCACAACCCCCTACACTACCCGAACACGACTGCACTGCCCTAAACCCTCAAACCTTCCCCCAGCACGACCCCCTACACTACCCGAACACCACTGCACTGCCCTAAACCCTAAAACACTCCCCCAGCACGACCCCTACACTACCTGAACACCACTGCACTGCCCTAAACCCCCCAGCACGACCCCCAACACTACCCGAACACCACTGCACTGCCCTAAACCCTAAAACACTCCCCCCAGCACGACCCCCTACACTACACAAACACCACTGCACTGCCCTAAACCCTGAAACACCACCCCAGCACGACCCCCTACACTGCCCGAACACCAATGCACTGCCCTAAACCCTGAAACACCACCCCCTGCACGACCCCCTACACTGCCCGAACACTACTGCACTGCCCTAAACCCTAAAACACCATCCCCAGCACGACCCCCTACACTGCACAAACACCACTGCACTGCCCTAAACCCTGAAACACTACCCCCAGCAAGACCCCCTACACTGCCCGAACACCACTGCACTGCCCTAAACCCTGAAACACCACCCCCAGCAAGACCCCCTACACTGCCCGAACACCACTGCCCTAAACCCTGAAACACCACCCCCAGCAAGACCCCCTACACTGCCCGAACACCACTGCACTGCCCTAAACCCTGAAACACCATCCCCAGCACGACCCCTACACTGCCCGAACACCACTGCACTGCCCTAAACCCTGAAACACCACCCCCTGCACGACCCCCTACACTGCCCGAACACCACTGCACTGCCCTAAACCCTGAAACACCACCCCCTGCATGACCCCCTACACTGCCCGAACACCACTGCACTGCCCTAAACCCTGAAACACCACCCCCTGCAGCACCCCCTACACTGCCCGAACACCACTGCACTGCCCTAAACCCTGAAACACCACCCCTGCACCGCCCCTACACTGCCCGAACACCACTGCACTGCCCTAAACCCTGAAACACCACCCCCAGCACGACCCCCTTTACTGCTCGAACACCACTGCACTGCCCCAAACCCTGAAACACCACCCCCAGCACGACCCCCTACACTGCCCGAACACCACTGCCCTAAACCCTGAAACACCACCCCCTGCACGACCCCCTACACTGCCCGAACACCACTGCACTGCCCTAAACCCTGAAACACCACCCCCTACACTGCCCGAACACCACTGCACTGCCCTAAACCCTGAAACACCACCCCCAGCACGACCCCTACACTGCCCAAACACCACTGCACTGCCCTAAACCCTAAAACACCACCCCCAGCATTTCCCCCTACACTGCCCAAACACCACTGCACTGCCCTAAACCCTAGAACACTACCCCCAGCACGCACCCCTACACTACCCGAACACCACTGCACCACCCTAAATCCTAAAATACTACCCCCAGCACAACCCCCTACACTACCCGAACACGACTGCACTGCCCTAAACCCTCAAACACTCCCCCCAGCACGTCCCCCTACACTACCCGAACACCACTGCACTGCCCTAAACCCTAAAACACTCCCCCTAGCACGACCCCCTACACTACCCGAACACCACTGCACTGCCCTAAACCCTAAAACACTCCCCCCAGCACGACCTCCTACGCTACCCAAACACCACTGCACTGCCCTAAACCCTAAAACACTACCCCCGCATGACCCCCTACACTACCCAAACACCAATGCACTACCCTAATCCCTAAAACACTACCCCCGCATGACCCCCTACACTACCCTAAACCCTAAAACACTACCCCGCACGACTCCCTACACTACCCAAAGACCACTGCACTACCCTAAACCCTAAAACACAACCTCCTACACTACACAAACACCACTGCACTACCCTAAACCCTAAAATACTACCCCTACACTACACAAATACCACTGCACTACCCTAAACCCTAAAACACTACCCCCAGCAGTACCCCTACACTACCCAAACACCACTGCACTAACCTAAACCCTAAAACACTACCCCCAGCAGTACCCCCTACACTACCCAAACACCACTGCACTACCCTAAATCACTACCCCCAGCACGACCCCCTACACTACCCAAACACCACTGCACTACCCTAAACCCTAAAACACTCCCCCAGCACGACTCCCTACACTACCCAAACACCACTGCACTACCCTAAACCCTAAATCTACCCCTAGCATGACCCCCTACACTACACAAACACCACTGCACTACCCTAAACCCTAAAACACTACCCCCAGCACGACCCTCTTCACTACCTAAACACAACTTCACAATTTGTTACAGGCGTTGCAACGCAGGCCTGTGGTGCTTACTGGAAGTACCTAGTGGGCTAGTTGGGCCCCAGGGACCCTCAGGATTCAAGGTGACCTAATCCCCCAACTTAAAACGTACCACGGGGCGCGTTTGCACAGTGGTGAAGGGAGGGGGCGGGGCCTCAGGTGACATGTGCGCAAACACGCCCTGTGGTGCGTTTTAAGTTGGTGAATTAATTCCCTTTGAATCCTGAGGGACCCTGGGGGCCAACTAGCCCACCAGGTACCTTCAGTAAGCAAGACAGAGTTGCGTTGCAGAGAGGTGAAAAAAGGTGCGTGGCCTCGGAACGCCTCTCTGCAACTCAGCTCTGTGGTCCTAACTGTAGGTACCTGGGGGCTATTTGGGCCCCAGGGACCCTCAGAATTCAAGGGGACTTAATCCCGCAACTTAAAACGCGCCACGGGGTGCGTTTGCACACATGTTACCTCAGGCCCCCTCCCTTCACCACTGTGCAAACGCGCCTGTAGCGCGTTTTAAGAGGTAGTTTTAATCCCCTTGCCCTATTATGTACTAGGGACTTGCAGAGGAGGTCATGCTAATCACAGGGGTACCCCAACGCATAGTGTTCCCTAGTGTATGTAGGTGTTTTCACTGTATTCTAAGTGTCTTTTAGCATAGCACTGGCTCTGGTTAGTCAGAGTCAGTTACCACCAGTACCCGTCTGAAAAAGTTGTGGGCACAGGATAATTTTGCAACAAGGCCTCTTTCTGCTCCTCTGTTGGTTCTTTCTGCACATCTTTTGCTTCTTTCTGTGCGTTTTTTCTTCTTTCTTCACATGTCCTACCTCTGTAGGCATAGTTAGAAACTAGCATTTAAAAACCTTTGAAATTCACTTAAAAAATCATAGGTTTCAGGCACGTTATAGTTAGAAATTAGCATTTAAAAAACCTTTGAAATTCACTGAAAAAACCATAGGTTTCAGACACGTTATAGTTAGAAATTAGCATTTAAAAACCTTTGAAATTCACTGAAAAAACCATAGGTTTTAGGGACAGTTATAGTTAGTTGGACATTTCACTCGTACAAAACCATAGAAATTCCCCCGTTATAGTTAGTTCAGCTAACTATAACTCGCGCCCCACAATGCACTGCTGATGACGTCACATATTACATCACTCATGACATGGTCAGTGACATCACTGATGACATCACTGATGACATCTCAAATGACATCACTGATGACATCATCCATGTGATAATTTCATGCATCTTCTCACACCCTAATATAACTTTTGATACACCCACTCTAAATTACAGACTGCCATTCTCAAAACCATAGACACTCCAACACCAAAAACTACATACCCACTCACTGATTCTTAGGTCTACACACACATCCACTCACTCACCCGTACAGTCACTCATACTTAGTCACTCAGTACAGGACTATCATATGCACTCATACACCTATATAAACACTCACACACCGCCACTCATCCATAGAGGTACTCACACACCTAGTCAGTCATTCAAAAAACTTAATCACACACACATTTACTCACCTATACAGTTATACACACACCAGCTCACTTACTCATACAAATACTAGCACATTCTTACGCTCTTATACAATCACTGATACAAGTACACACTCATCCATACAGCCACTCTCACAATCACACACTCTCACTTATAGCCATTTATATACTCCAACACACATATATACTGCCTTTCACATATGTAGTTACTCACACATGTACCACTGAGATATACATTCAATCACTAACACACCCATACACACACTCACCCACACATACAGTCCATCACAGATGCACTCTTGAAACCATGCACCCAGTGAATCACCAACTCACACATCTATGCACAGAGTCACACACACCCCACCCACACAAACACTCAGGCACCCAAACAGATACTCAGACAATCAATCAATAACCCATGTAGACACTCATGTAGCTATTCAGAAAGCCATGCAGCCGCTTACAAACCAACAGACAGACGGATACAGACATTCACACAGTTTAGTCACTAACCCATGCATTCAGTAAGATACATTTAATCACTCACTTGTAGTCAGTCACTCACGTACTAAATCATCCATTCAGACACTTATACACCCACTCATTCTTCAATACGCCTTTCCCTATATATATTAAACATATTTAAACTATACAGAAACACACAGTCACTGGATGATGTCATCAGGGATGTCATCAGTGATGTCATTTGAGATGTCATCAGTGATGTCATCAGTGATGTCACTGACCATGTCATGAGTGATGTAATATGTGACGTCATCAGCAGTGCATTGCGGGGGCGCGAGTTATAGTTAGCTGAACTAACGATAACGGGGGAATTTCTATGGTTTTGTACGAGTGAAATGTCCAACTAACTATAACTGTCCCTAAAACCTATGGTTTTTTCAGTGAATATATATATATATAAAATTTAAAAATATTAAATATGTTAAATAATAAAATTATTATAACAAAATAAAGTAGATTTAATTTAAATTTAATAAAATATAATAAATAAACGTAATTAAAAAAGATAAACACACATACATAATAATTCATATATATATATATATATATATATATATATATATATATATATATTCACTGAAAAAACCATAGGTTTCAGGGGTGTTATAGTTAGTTGGACATTTCCATCGTACAAAACCATAGAAATTCCCCGTTATAGTTAGTTCAGCTAAGTATAACTCGCGCGCCTGCAATGCACTGCTGATGACGTCACATATTACATCACTCATGACATGGTCAGTGACATCACTCATGACATCACTGATGACATCTCAAATGACATCACTGATGACATCACTGATGGATGACATCATCCTTGTGATAGAGTGGCAGACCTCCTCTCACCCTAATATAACCTTTGATACACACACTCAGAAATACAAACTAACATTTTCAAAACAATGGACATACCAATACCAGTTACAACACACCTATTCAGTAATTCCAAGATCTACACACACATCCACTCATTCACCAACAGTCCCTATACAGTCACTCATACATGTACTCACTCATCATCTGTACTCATACACCTATACATCCTGTTACACACCGCCACTCATCCATAGAGTTACTCACACACATAGTCACACATGCAAACAAAGTATCAAACATCCATTTACTTGCATATACAGTTATACACACACACTACCACACTTACTTCTACAGAAACTTACACATACTTACTCTCTTAAACAATCACTTATAGAAACACCTACTTATTTGTACAGGAACTCTTCCAATCTCTCACTCTCACATATACTCACTTATATACACCAATACTCACATATACTAGTTTAAAACATATGTAGTTACTCATAAAGACACTATTGAGACAGTCATTCACTCACTAACACACCCATACACATACTCATCCACCTATACAGTCCTGCACACATGCTGTCTTCAACACATACAAACAGTGAGTCACTCATTCATGCATCTATGCACTAAGTAATACCCCCCACCAAACCATACAGACACTCAGACACTCGTACTGATACTCAAAAAACCAACTAATAACCCATATAGACACTCATGTAGCTACTCACCAACCCATGCAGCCACTTATACACAAAGTGAGAGACTGATACAGATATTTTCATATTTAAACATTACTCACTAACCCATGTATTCACTAAGATACGCTTAGTCAGTTATACAATCAATTTTACAAAAGAAAATCATCCATTTAGACACTTATATACCCATTTATTCTTCCATCGACCTTGAGATATACATATATAAAACATATTTAATTTTCAGAAAAACACACATTCACTGTATGATGTCATTTGAGATGTCATCAGTGATGTCATGAGTGATGTCACTGACCATGTCATGAGTGATGTAATATGTGACATCATCAGCAGTGCATTGCGGGCGCGCGAGTTATAGTTAGCTGAACTAACTATAACGGGGGAATTTCTATGGTTTTGTACGATGGAAATGTCCAACTAACTATAACGCCCCTGAAACCTATGGTTTTTTCAGTGAATATATATATATATATATATATATATATAAAAATATATAAAATTCGAAACAAAACCCTTTCAGGCATAGAGTGATGCATAAATTATGCAAAAAGAAGCAGAGAACTCTGGGTAGTTCTCAAGTTTTGGTGGAAAGCAGCTCCAGTATAGAGCACCCTCAACACCAGCAACACTCTAAATTTGCTCACCTCAAATGTCTGCTTTTCTATCAAAGTCTTTAAGCATAGGATTAGCACAGTGCCATCGACACCGAGTTAGAAAGGGACAAAGGGGCATATTAGCAAGACCGGCGATAAAATTATCGCCGTTTTAGCGGCAGGAAACTGCCGCTAAAGCAGCGATAATGGACTTGCTAATATGCGTTATAAATTCCAATAGAAGCCCAGGTTAGATGTGCAGGACATCTAACCTGGGCTTCTATTGGAATTCTATAACGCATATTAGCAAGCCCATTATCGCCGTTCTTTTACCATTTCTACAGCAAAGTCTTTAAGCATAGAATTAGCACAGTGCTATCCATGTTGAGCTGTAAAATGGTCAAAGCCTTTTACCACTCCAGGCACTGGAGACTTTGCTGTAGAAATGGTGAAAGCCTTTGTCTCTTTCTATCTTGGCGTGGATGGCACTGTGCTAATCCTATGCTTAAAGACTTTGATAGAAAAGCAGACATTTGAGGTGAGCAAATTTAGAGTGTCGCTGGCGTTGAGGGTGCTCTATACAGGAGCTGCTTTCCACCTAAACTTGAGAACTACCCAGAGTTCTCTGCTTCTTTTTTTGCATATATATGTATATATACTCTTATCAGTTGTATCTTGCTTGCATCTTGGACAAAGTCTTGATTAGTTTGTGCAGAATAATCTTTGCACTGTTTTTATTACCAAGTAACCATATAAAGTGCCAGCAGTGTTCCATAGGTGTAGAACCAAGATCAATGGCTTATTTCACCCTTTTAATCAGAAAGTATTTTCATGCAGGTAGTATTGTTACAAAAGGATGTTAAAATCTTATAGTCCAGCAATGCATGAAATACAATCATAATTCAGCCTCCAATAAGCATATATGAGAAAAGAATTACGTCATCTGAAATTTCATTTTTAACCGAGCATAGTTAGAGAAATCTAACACTTAAATTTAAGGGAATTCAAAATTGTTCACCAAAGTTTTATAAACTATGTCGGACCACTCCAGAGTTCAACATACAAACAAGCGGCTTATGATACAATGAACAAATTCACAGGAAACATGTTATTACCTACAGGTCACTTAGAGCAGTTATATTTTTCCAATATGGAATAAACCAAATCTTTAAAAAATTAGTTATTGCTATCAGTTGACCAATTCTTTCATCTCTCATTTTACTTATAAAAACTTTGACCAAGGATGTGAAGTCTCATTAATTTTATAAATTTATTTTAAAAACAAAGGGACAAATTTAGCTTTTGGCTTACTAGAGGAAGACCCTCTCTGGCAAACTCATGATCTGCCCACTCAATTTTGATTTCTTCATGTTTCTGCTGGCAGCTGGCGGTGCTCCCGCTGGCCCAATTCGTGAAAACTTTCCACCAATGGCTGTACGGATTGGGGCTGTCAATTTCAGCACATCAGATTGTCTGCCCTATTTAGGGAAGATGTTCTGATATACTTTTTTCTGTTCTGAACTGCCAGAAAAAGCCTGGTGGTCTTGAAAAGAAAAAAGAAAAATACCCTCCACACACTGCCATGGCGGCAGCTTCTCTGATGGCACAGAGATCTCTGCCAGGCAGGAGGAGATCTCTAAATATGGCAGGCAGCAGTCTGCCAAAGTGGTGAAGGTAATGATTTCCACCAACCTGGCGCATGACGGGCCGACTGAAAAACTAAAAATCAGCCATAAAATCTGTTTTATCCATGCCAATTTGCAGTACTTGTTCGTATTCAGCAGAGGGTCACTACTCTATGAACTTGGGTGAAAGGGATCTGCCCTGTATTTCAAGGGCTGGATTGAGCATGAAGGTTACTTCCAGAATGTCAGGGAAGTTAAAAGGTCCAGGAATATCTACTGAATGAACTTGGCCCTCTTGTACAGCAGATGTTCAATTTTTTACAACTCTGGGCAGCCAGTAGCCTAACAAGGGCGCCATAAGTCTGAATTTCTTTTGACTCTTGCCCTTAGCTTAATAAATATTTATTTAGAACATTTTGCCTAGCACCAGCATCTTGTCTAAGAATGTGCTGACTTCAAGCTTATGTTTATTTAACCTCATCATGCCACATTAGCTCATGTAAACTAAACAATGGACTATACAGTGACTGTTAGAATTAATAACGATTTAGATATTTTATGTATGCCTCACTAGAACATTATTACTAGTTTTGTCGCAGCATATTCGTCTAGCTTTTGTATTCACAATGGACATAGAGTGCATCTTTTAGCTTAGGAAAGAAGGTTCTCATAATAACTTTCCTCCATGTTACAAAAGTAAGCAACGTTGTGTTACTACATACCGGCGTGAATGTTTACTGTGGGAATCAAGAGAAGAAACATCGGATGAGCGGTTTTCATTGGAGGAGAACTATTAACAATTGCTAAGTTTTGATACATTTTGAGTGATTTTATATTAATGAGTGTTTCTAGCTAGACATTGATTCACAGACTCTCTCACTCTCCCTTGACCCTTGCTTGGGACTCATTTTGAGACTCGAGACTCAACCTATTCTTCCTCCGAGAAACACTTGAGGAGACTTTCTCTCATTACTGGCAGCTATTGCTAAAGGTGACTTTATTCTCTACCTTACCCAACCCTTTTTCTGATCAGTGCTACTGCAACAATCTTTCCTCCTTTACTGATACTTTGACAGTTGCTACTGCAACTGTAGGGAACTCGGCTGAGTTTCCAGAACAACTCTTTATGGGAAGTTCAAATTGCTCTTTATGGGTTCTATCTTCGTGTAGATCAGGCTCTTAGCTAGTTTAGTGACAATTTTAATTTATGGAACACTTTGTATTGATTTATGCTTGTCGCTAATCAATCTTTTATTTGCTATTTCTATGAACCCAACTAATCTGAATAAAGATGACAAAAATCATACTAATCCTTTAGGATAAATAAAGGTTTTGAAAATTTCACCAACCTCTCATCATTGATTGAGCATTAAGAATCTGACAGTTAATGATGTATGCATGACTTGTACTTTCGTTCCAGCTCCATTCAACAACGGTGGCCAGGGTCCATTAACCTAGAAGGAAGCCATCAGGATTTCCTAAGGAGAAATCTGTATGTTGTTGGTGTTAGGTCTTAATGACCCTTTGGAAACCCTCCTGGGATTTCCGACAGTAATGATGGCAGTAATGGTTATAATGTTAATGTTAGTGGTGGTACACTGAGGCATTAAATTGTTAAGATCTCCAAACTTTAAGTATTGGCTCTGGAGAACATTTTGATAAACATTACCTTCCAGGGAGTCTGCTTTGTGCTTTGCATACAAGTGGAAAATGTAGGAAGCTGTTCCAGCATACATGCATACGTCACTTCAAAGAGTTGCTCGGCATCAATAATTTATTAATAATTTAGGAGGGGACATGTAAAGAGAAGGAAACAAGGACAAGACAACATAGAAATGAGTGAAAAAAGAAAGAAATGGTAATTCATGACTTTAAAAAAGTCTACTGCACTACAAAATGCAAACAAATTCTGTATAAAATACGTAAATAAGATAAAGAATTGAATGTATGATGATTGTGTTTATTGTTCAGATTAAAAAATCCTCCCTAATGCTTTGCAGTGGAAGCTCTCAATAGGCGGCAAAATGATACCCCAATAGCATGAGGGGTATTCTGGTGAAAGAGAAATACTCCTCTGGGTTGGAACTAAAGCTTGCTGGATGTATATTTTTAACAATTCAATACAAAGCTCTATCTGACTACTACAGATGTATGTGGCCGTGGAGGCCTCCACCCTATTTGGTATGTGTGAATATTCCTCTGGATTATACTTTCTGCTTTCACCAGCATTCAACCTCTTCACAGTGTGGTTTGGGTGGACAGTACTTTCCTCTTCAAAGGCTGGCCATACACTTTGGCAGTACCCTGGGGTCAGCAGAGACAGGTCGCAAGCTCTTTGAACAACAAATGACACATCATCTGGAGGATCACAGACTGTCAAGCAAACTGAAGTAAAAATCAAAGGGCAGGCCAAACAACGAAGGAAAGGGGAAGGGTGGCACAATTCCCTTTGCCTTGTAAGGACCTTCTGCCTCAAATCCTGGACTATCTGTCTTACATTTCTTGATTTCAATTCTGGTGATGTAATGACTAATGGTATTGTACTGCCCTTCTCCATTGGTTCATTTATTCGGAGAGACAGGTTGTTGAGCCAGCAATTACTAACTTGCAGATGAAGCAGAAGATCTTAAAGCCAATGCCAATCTAGAGTAGCAGCATATGCACGCCCATCCTCATGGGAGAGCTTTGATTGTTTTTTTAACCTTTAGCGGCAATACAGGTGGGAGAGGGCCAGTTTTGTATGGTGGTTCTTAAGTCTCTTTCTGTGAGTGAGGGTTTTATTATTTTTGAGAGAAGATACCAGACTCTCGTCTTTTCTTTGCATTGTGTGTTTTAAAGGAAAGTTTGCCGTGGATGTTGATATCAAATTATCTAGCTCCATTATTAGCTGGCAGTGAACATTTACAGGTCCATGTCAGGGAGCGGCTCCCAGTTTTGAACTTGTGTAGAGTTGCTTGAGAATGCATTTTGATTTAGTCTGGTTCTGGTTATGGGAAGCGCTTGACATCCAAGCCTGCATGAGGGTGAGGCAATCCTTGAGATGAGGAAGCAATGATTTGGGAGGTTTTCAGGTAGAGTCATTAAGTCGTTGAACTACTTTTGGTTTTAGACTCTCTAGTTTGCAAGGACTACAAGTGCCTCTATGCCGAGGTTAAGGATGACGGGAAAAATTGGATCTTTGATGAACGCTGCAAGCGACCCAGAGCTTCGGCCGTCTAGAGATGTTCATATAGATGAGCTTGCAATAGTCATAAACAGGGGAGAACCAATACAACTGGTGCACATGAAAGCAATATGTGCTGATAAAATGTTGATCAGGGCTGCTGGACGATGGTGTAGAAGACTACTGAGAGATCATGAAGGACCAGAGGCAGGGATTGCCTTTGCCTATGGTGAGGATGATGTCATTCACAAGGTGAATGATTGCTTTCTCAGTGTTGCAGAATTGTCTGAAGTAAGACTGGCAGCCATGTAAAAGATGATTAATCTTGAGTTGGCTCTGCAGTGGCAACTGATTTCTCAATTTTCTTTCTAAGGAAAGGCAACCCTAAGATTGGTCAGCTGTTTGCAATATTTTTGGGGGTCAATTTTTGTTTTATTCAGGTGGAGGATGATTCATTCTGTTGAGTGCGTATTGAAAAGTTCCTCTAAAGCATCCTACTCACTGAAGAGCATCCCTCCAGCACAAGAGGCAAATCAACTCACAGATAAATGCATTGTGAACATGCATAAGGGCATCAATATGATGTCCTAAAAATATGAAAAAACAAAGTGTGTGGTTGTTATAGATTTTTATGACTTACTCTTGTTGTGCTCTTGGTCATTCATGAGTTTCAGGAGTAAGCCAGGAGTACTATAAGAGTAAGTCACACATAGTCATAGGAAAACCTTGTGAATCAGCCCTGTAAAATAAAAGAATCAGCACAATGGTTATGAAAATAATTCAATTAGGAAAGTAAGAGCCCAACAGCCACAGAACAAATATAGAATCCAGTCCCTCTCCGAAAGACTTTACTCCACCCTGAACAGAAAAGAATAAATGAAAAACATATTTCTTGAGTCAATTCTACTCATAAATAGGTGGAAAAGAGCAAAAACGAAAATGACCCAAAAAGCTTTTTGAAGTTTTAAAATAGTCCACTCTTCCTCCCTAGTGATGATCACGAACATCTCCAAAAAAAGATTTGAGGAGTTGTACAACTTCTTGCCTGACTTCTTCATTGAGAAGGTGAAAAAGATGAAACCCTCCCTCTCTTACCCGTTGAAAAAAGCATACAGCCAAATGCTAAAAATCTTACGTACCTGGTCCTCATTCAGAGAAGTCACCCAATCCAAACTGACTGATAGAACTGACAAAACCAGAAGCTCCTCTCATTTCTCTGAGACCCCACTCTTTGTTACTCAAAGAGATCAATTGGTCAGTTACACCCTATGACTGCACCTGATCAACACCTCACTGTCTCAAGGAACAGTCCCAGACTGCCTTAAAACAGGGCAGATCTCACAACGTTTAAAAAACAGTGTGTTATTTCAGAGGACCTGAATAATTTCTGCCCAGTTTCTAATTTACTGTTATTGACCAGAATGTGAGGGAGTTGAGTAGAAACTCAGTTCAAACTCCAACAATACCTATGCGGCAGCTCTAAGCAGGCTTCAAAGCAGGATGCAGTGCTGACACCACAATTATGAAAATTGTTGATGCTGCCCTTCAATTTTTTGGTAGGGTGACTCATACCTCCTCATTGTTCTGGACCTTCCAGCAGGCTTCAACACAATGAATCAACCCCTGAAGGCATTCAATGCCAGAAAGAGTCTCTAAGGCACTGCCCTCAACCTGTTCTCATCATTCCTAGAAATCTCCCCTCCAAAAGATGCTTAAGTCATAACTATGGTCCAATAAAATCCTGAATTAGATGACACACAACAACCTGACACTAAGCCTCCTCAAAATAGAGTTCCTCAAACTCTTCCCTCCCAACTGTTCTATACCAGTTCAAAATTGTCTCAACGAGAGGACAGTTCTTAACTGCAACCTTAACACGATATATTGTACTAAATCTCTGGGCTTCATCCTGGGCAAGCACTTGAACTTGCAATCCATGATAATTCACTGTCCAAGGGAGCACAATTTCAACCAAGGCTCTTCCAAGGTATCAGACAGTTCATCCTGGATCCTGGTTTCAGTCAAGTATATTATCAATCCTTAGTTCTTTAGACATTGGATCTCCAATGGCCCCACCATTGGGCCTACATCCACCCTCTCACCGCATGGGAACAGCTCACCATTCAGACCACCACAGCCGCCATGAACTCCATCCACTCTGGCACACCCACGGATCCCCGCCCCCACCACTTCTTCAACATCAGGAGCAACGAAATCAGCGGCGAACTCCCCCCTTTCTCAATGCATCCATCACCACGGTCACCTTCCCAGATGGATGGAAACACGCTGAGGTCAGACCCCTCCTCAAAAAACTCTCTGCTGAACCCAGCAAACTCAAGAACTACCGCCCTATATCTCTGCTCCCCTTCCCCGTCTAAGTACTCAAGAAGGCCATCAACCACCAACTCACCGACACCTGGAGAGAAACAGCCTGCTGGACAACTCCCAATCCGGTTACCGCACCAACTACAGCACCGAGACCATCCTGATCGCTGCCACTGATGACATCACAACCCTCCTTGACCGGGAGGAACAGCCAGCAGCCCTGATCCTCCTCGACCGCTCAGCAGCATTCAACACCTTATCCCACCACACACTCATCAAGAGATTCCACCACATCAGGATCCAGGGAAAAGCCCTCAAGTGGATCGCATCCTTGCTCACAGGACAAACTCAGTGAATCCCCCACCACCCTTCACTTCGGAACCCAGGAGCACCATCTGTGCGTCCCTCAAGGTTCATCCCTCAGCCCCATCTTGTTCAACACTTACAAGACTCCCCTGGCAAACATCGTCAGAACCCATGGCATAAACATCCTATCCTAAGCAGACGACACCGAGCTTATTCTCTCGCTCCCAGAAGACCCCTCCACCACTATGAGCAACTTCCACAACTGCATGGTGAGTGTCGCCGACTGGATGAAGACCAGCTGCCTGAAGCTCAACACAGACAAGACAGAAGTGCTGATTTTTGGGAACAACACCTCCCCATGGAGCGACACCTTGTGGCCCTCTGAACTCGGACCCAGACCGACAGGCCTCCCCAGCAACCTCAGCATTATCCTGGACAGCAAACTCACCATGAAATGCCAGTTTAACGTAGTCTCCACTGCCTGCTTCCACACCCTCCAAAAGATCTTCAGATGGCTCCCCGTCAGCACCAGGAAAACCATCACTCAAGATCTAGTCACCAGCCGGCTGGACTATGGCAATGCGCTCTATGCAGGAATCCCCACCCAACTCCTGAAGAGACTACAGCTGATTCAGAACTGAGCTGGTGGACTCATCCTCGACATTCCCAAACAGACCCACATCACCCCCCACCTCAAGAACCTCCACAGGCTCCCCATCCAGAAAAGATGCCAATTCAAGATGTTGATACACGCCTACAAGGCCCTCCACGACCAAGGACCAGCATACATCAACCATCACCTGAACTTTCATCAACCCTCCAGACACCTGC
This sequence comes from Calotriton arnoldi, assembly GCA_963921515.1. Taxonomy (NCBI): domain Eukaryota; kingdom Metazoa; phylum Chordata; class Amphibia; order Caudata; family Salamandridae; genus Calotriton; species Calotriton arnoldi. Next base: position 24,960 of record CAWUFW010020245.1, on the reverse strand, counting down.
TCTCTGCCTCCTTTGCCCTCGCACACACTCCCCAAATCTACCGAAGCCACAGTCGAGGACGATCCTTCTCCTACCTCGCTGCCAAGTCCTGGAACGACCTTCCCCTTCACCTCCAAACATCATCCTCTCTCTTGAAATTCAGAAAAGGACTCAAGATCTGCCTTTTCGGCTGACCCAGCAAGAACCTAGCGCCTGGATACCTACTCAGGTGAGAACCGTACTTTATAAACCCGAGTTGATTATGGTAATGCCCTACTCGTAGGAGCTGCCAAAATTCACCTTATCCCCCTCAGAGCTGTCCTTTTGGTCTAAGTGGTCCGGCTGGTCATGAGGTTGAGAAAACTTGACCACATTTCACCCATTCTGGTCTCACTGAGGTGGCTTCCCATTGCGGCAAGTAGTATCTACAAGCTTGCATGCACCTTATGTAAGGGAGTACAGGTGTGGGCCTTGATCTATCTTACTCAGATATGTAAGTAGTTTCAATATCCTTCTTCTGAAAACTTAAAAAGATGACACTAAACACTAAAACTATCATTCTCAGGAAGCACACCCACAGTGTGGCGCTCCACCCCACCTAACATCAGGACTATAACATCTTATGACACATATAAATGTGGATTGAAAAACCCAACATTTAAGGTGCCCTTCCGCCAGTACCTGTTTCTGAATCAGTAATTCCAGCTATGCTTATAATCACAATGACAGCCTTGGCTTGAACTTTGTAAGCATTTTTATTTCAGTTTACATGTTTGGATACTCAAATATCCCCTCCTCTGGTGTTTTAGCAGCTGTTCTGTGTAACTATACTTTAAGTTGTCTTATCTTTATAAATGTAGAATTTTTTGGTTATGTCTTTAAATTGTTATTATTGTTATGGACACCAGCATCTCACCTGCCAGGTAGATATTGGTGATCTGTATAGCAGCTCCTGTTACTATTGAGCCTTGACTTTGATTTTGTGAAACCTTTCCAATGTAAAGTGCCCTGACATCCTTGAGTCCTGTCAGTTATGTTACGTTAATGGATTCTTGGTATAGCGTAATGACTCGCCTCCGAAGGAGCATCTCTTTGCTGTAAAAAATACTAAATCAATTAATGAAATGACTTGAACAGAATACGTGCTGACTGTGGTCAGAGGGGTGAGGATCTGCCTGATACAAATTACACATTAGTGAATGGACCCATGTCATTTTCATATGTGTTTCAGAGTGGCGAAGAGGTCTGTGAAGTCCTGGATTGTGAGTAGCTTCTAGGTGGTCCACTTTGCAATTTGGCATGGTGGGACTGGACATGGACCGAACCTTTAATGTAGGCTGCTGAAACTATAAAATTAAATAATATTGATGTGTTTATATAGAGCCCTTCATACTGCACTTGAAGAGGTTTTACCATTGACAAATGTGATAGTACTCAATCAATGATGCTGCATTTGTTGGCTGTGGTTTGATGCGGGCAGTTCAGGAAGGGGGCTGGCATACTGTTCAATATTTCTAATGAGGTTCCTGCTTTCTTTGGAGGTTTATGTGAAGGCTGCCTTGTAGTTTATTGCTCTAACTGAGTTCATGATGCTTCTTCAATCAAAGTGGAGATTTTCCAGTTGTGTCACAATGCCTTGTAATTTTGTTCTGCACCACTTCTTATAATTTCTCAATTTTTGTTTGCTACTCATGATATGTCTGGTGAACCTTAGTTGGGTGTTATTGGTATTGTAGAGCTGATCTTCCTTCACATATTCATTTGCATGTTGGCTTTCAGGACTGCGGGGAGATGTTAGGTGTAAATTTGGGTGTGGCTGAAAGGGCGATGAGGTCTTCTTTGAGAGTGTTTTGATGACGAAGCTCTAGAAAACGCAGAACCAATGGTTAGTAGGTTTAAATTGACCGTATTGGTTGCATGGTGTATGAGAGGGAGATTGTTATTGGTCCAATATTGTGATGTCCGGGAGCAGAAGTGAAGTGATGCCCCTCTGCCATTTACAGTAGAACATTTGGTTTTGCATTGTTATAATGCATAAAAAGCTCCACTTTTCCTATCTCTATGAAATTAGAATGTTTGATTCTGTTATGTCATAATATATTTTTTTCAAGCAATTTTATTGGTATTTTCTTTGCGGAAAAATTGAGTTAATGTATAATTCTCCTCCCTGGAGCTGGTCTGGAGAGAGCCCCATTTCACACAAATCATGCCCAGCTAGATAGTAGGCCATCCACTGCAAGTGTCCTGCTAGATAATAGCCATAAAAACCAGGGCGCCCATACCGCCCGTATTGGGGGTAAATTGAAGCTTTGCTAGGCCGACCTTGTGTCTTTCTTCAGCTACTTCATATATGATCTAACAACAAGTTATCCAGCTGCAGAAAGTAGGATTTAGGTACTGAAAGGGGAAGGCCTGTAAAGAAATAAAGAAGACGCTGAAAAAGAAGAATTTTCAAAATTGCTAAACGGCCTGGGACTGTCAGGGGAACTAGGTCCAAAAGCTACTTGGGGCCTCAGTGACCTTATCGCTCTCCCCAAGTTTCCATCTAGTAGGTCTGTCTGTCCATGGCAGATCTTGAGCCCCACGTAGCAAATGTGGCAGGAGCCCATTGCAAAGGCAGATTTCTTAATATGACTGCTATCTTTGGTTAAGTATGCAACAGCGGAAAGACATGATTTGTTCTGATTGACTTTTAGACCAGAGATGTTATGAAAGCAGATCAGCATAATCAAGACTGGGGTCAAATCTGCTGTCACGTCTTGGACATTTAATAACATGGCATTTGCATATAAGTAGATGGCCTGTACTGTTTCCACTAGTGGCATGTGCCAAGACTGAATCTGCTGGTGCAGCTTTATAGCCACAGGTTCGATGGCAAAAGCAAATAATAAAGAGGACAATCGGCAACCTGTCTTGTACCTCTGGCTATGCTGTGGGCCGTCGATATGTTGCCAGTTTTCGCTGTCGCAGCTAACGTCGTATATAAATATTTGATCCAATGGAGCATTTGTTGACCAAACTCATATTAACTAAATGATTGGAGGAGATACGCCCATTGAGTGTGATCATGATGTCATAATGCATATGAGTCTCCTTTGGGCTCTGCCCACCTCAGACACAATACTTGATTGTGAGGTGTTTTATCCCTTTGAGGCTCCTCTGCCTTAACCTCTTTGCAGTTGGACAGCTTGGTTCTCTGATACTTTGTGGAGTTTCTTTGCCACTCTCCCTGCAGCTACAGCACTTGATTGAGCAATGTCATAATCCCTTTCACGTCCCCTGCCCCCACCTCGGTGCAGATAGAATGTTTTATAAGGTGAGTTGATAATGTTTGTGGGACGCCTTTTCTTTTCCCCCTTTATCCATAGATACAATACTTGATTGAGTTAACGCACAATCCCTGTCAGCTTTCCTCTCCCCACCTCTGGCAAGTTGGAATACTTGGGTGTGTGATGGCATAATATTAGACGGGCTTTTTTGCCCCCTCGCTTTACAACTTCCATACTTGATTGAGCGATGCCTTCTATACCCCACTCTGCACAGCTGGACATTTCGATTCTGTGATGTCATAATGTAAGAGATGTTCTTCTGTCTCCTTTCCACTGCTGTTAGAACCTTTATCTTCTTTTGTTCCTTTAAAGTTGGCTGTTATATGTCGTCATAATTCAATTGAAGCTCTGTACCCCTGTTCATCAGTCATCACAATGCTTGTGTGACATCAGAAGGCGTCAAGTGAGACTGCCGCCGCCTATCCCGGGTAGCTATGGTGCTCCTCAGAATAGCTTGATCATGAATGTATGATTTCCCTTGGTACTACTGGTGTCCCTGAGTAACTGACAAACAATGCGGACATTATACAATATTGAACCTCTTAATTGACTAACTTGCTATTGCAGAAAGGAATGTGATGTGAACACTCATGCAAGATTCTGGTTTTGGAGCGCACTTTGCACAATACTTAAGATGTCAAAGGTATAGTTATATCACATATTATGGAACCAGTTAATAACCTGGCAGTTTCCCTCTAGTCATATTATCTACATTTATTATTAGCAGCGTTCCACTCATGGCAAGCTGTAATTCTAGGCTGAAAATGTATGTTGGTCTGGGAGTTCTAATGCTCCGTTATGTAATTATGTTCCTAATCACCGGGGATAACGTGTTTTCATTTACATCTGTAACCTGACCTCCACTCAAACTGGTTTAAAACGTGTTTATAATATTTAAAGTAGGGGAGATATGCAAAGTTGCCTTCTGCGTGCATTCAGTAAGGACTCGAGTCAGCGCTCCAGGTTCCAGGCGTCGGTGCTCTTTATCCAGCCTGCGGATTCTCCGTCTGATTCAGTGGACAAAAATGTCACCTCTTTATGACTGCAGACTCCTGTCTCCGAGAGTTGGCTCCAGGCCTTCGGCTGCAGAGTCTGCCGGCTTCGGTCTCTCTGCGCCCTCCCTTGTAATAGCATCAACTATTCTGTGAATTTCCCCGACAGATTAGGAGCCTCGTCAACAAAACGTTCCAGTGGCCTGCCTGCAGAGAACTGTTCCACGCTGCTCGATGCGCCCCCACGTGCATGCCGGGAACTTGCCACAGCAGACCGCAAGTAAACTCCTTTAAGCACTGTGACACTGTTGTCGCCTTTAGGGGATCACCGGGGTTGTAAATAATTGCGAACACTTGTGACCTCTCTGGTTGCCAGCGAAGATGCGAAATCATATACATTTAAGCCTTAATTATTGCGTGTACACCATGAAAATACAAATCCACATATATATCTTAATTTATTTTAATAAACAATCGCAATTTCGATTTTTTACCTACGTAAAGCTTATTGTTATTGCACGCTTACACGCATTTTGAACAAGTTTCCATTTTGTTATCCTTTCTTACATACTGCACATTTTAGCTAAGCCAATCTAGTATTCTGGCCTCATTCTGAATTTGGCACACCTTAAGCGAGGATTTATAAAGTAGTAGAGTCATTCTTTTGTTGAACCATTACTTCCCCTCAAGGTCTTCTTGCATTCTTCCCATGAGAAGAGCTTGACATCTGTGTAGTGTCTTTGATATTGGGAGTGCTAGGACCATAGCGGTTCTGGGTGGACTCTAAACAGGAATTTCGTAATCTGCTGGGAGGTGGTAAGGAGTGGCTATGAAAATTATGACGCAATGCGTAGAGAGCGTGATCGTATGTTGAAGAATAAAGACTTCTGTTACAGAGCTCCGTGTGTGCTCATTTGCCTACTCCCGGGCTAGAGAAGATGCTACAACCTGCTCTGTGTCTATCTATAGGTTTCGGTTTTATCACATGGTCTCACTTCTATTCAAGTGTATTGACCGGAGACGGCTCCTCTGCTACGGTGGAGGAGCGCCCCCCTCCCCCGCGAGCAGCTGCAAAAATTGAAAAATAAAATGATAAGCCATGTTTATTATCATTTTATTTTTTTCTCCCGGGCAAGTCTTGGGGGCGGGGCCATCGCAGGGGGCAGTCACAGAGGGGGAGTGGTGCGCATATGGGTTTGGTTTTCCATCTCAGGACAGCCAAACCGACATGCGCATTGAAGCTGACTCCAACCCGAGCTGCGTTGCCATGTTGTAGACAGCAGGCACAGGCTCCCAGTCTCTCTGGGAGTGTAAATCGAGGGCGCGCAGGCCAGTCCTGATGCTGCTGTCATGCTGCTGAGAGCAGCATCAGGATTGGCCGCAGAGAATCCTGCGAGCCAGTACTGGTGAGGATCAGAAGAGCAGCGATGCGGCAGGTAAGTTATTTTTTATTGGGTTTTTTTGTCGTTCGTCCCTTCCTCCCCCCAGCCCCACCACTCAGTCTTGACACTAGCCTCTACTTGTATTGACAAAAAGTATTGTGAGGAGTCGCGGGATTCCAACATGGCCGACAGTAGAGGCCCCGCCTTAAACGCGAAAAACATTCCAGCTGTCTCAGAACCAGAGCTAGAAGATCCGCCACGCCCCTGGGAAGACAAAGGCAGAGGATACGAGGGCGACGGGGCGGAGAAAGAACGAGGAAGTGAAAAAAGACGTATGGGACACAGAGGGCGGCGCAGAGAAGAACGACGGGAAGCCGGGAGAGACGGTCGCGATTCCCGAGGAGGAAGTACTGACCGCCGTGTATAGAGCTGAAGAACGGGGAGGAGGTCGTGACCTCCAGAGAGGCCGGAGCAGAGAGGACCGAAGACGGGCCGCTGCGTGGTGCAGTATCCAGCCCCAGCGAGACAGACGCCCTTGATGCCCACACCACGACCCAGGAGACGGGTCGTGGTTCAAGGCAAGTGTCACAGAACACCCAGGGCTTCTGGTGGAGCTGGTGGGGCACCGGGTCATAGCAGACACTTGGGGAAGCAGAAACCTGTGCATGTGGGTGCATGTGAGCAAAAAGGGGCGGGAGAAGAGAATCTCCTCACAATACGGGTTGAGGCCACAGCTTCCCACCCTGCACAAGCACCCCTCTTTGTCTGGTGAAGGTGGCACTCTGGTGTAAATCCTAGAAGAGTGACCCGTTTTTTCTAATTTCTTGTTTTCTTTGGGTTTGTTTTTCTTTTATTTCCTTTACTCAACTGAGGAATCCTGGACGACTTGGACGAGGGAACACTTTCGCGCAAGGACAAGTGATCAGACATCAAGAACAGTAGCGGTCGGTGGTGGGAGTGCCGCCGGGCGCTGACGTGGGGCGGGGGAGGGGCAGGGTGGGGGTAGTAAACTACGGATTACGGCCGCTGCATCGCATTTGGCGATGCAGCGCGCGCAACGAAATTCGTTTTATTTATTTATATGTGTACTTACCTGTAATCGGCCGTAATCCGTAGTTTACTACCCCCCACCCTGCCCCTCCCCCGCCCCACATCAGCGCCCGGCGGCACTCCCACCACTGACCGCTACTGATCAAGAACGAGGCCCACTAAGAGACTGAATGGGACCTATTACCTCTGTATTTTGTTCTCTGACAAATCCTTGAATTGTAATAAAATCACGTAATATCCGCCAACACAGTGTGTCCTGTCGGTCCCTCCACTACTACAGTGGTGTCAGAAGTGGGATTGACTCCTTCTGTGTTGCATCATGACACAGCCCGTGCCCATCGAGGGGTTCATAACCCAGTTAGCGGAGGGACAAAGACACTTACAGTTGATGATGGAACAACAAGCACAGACTGCTCAAAGAGACCGAGAAGTCTTGCAGGAGGCTCTAAAAGGGCAAGCTGAGCTTCTTGCCAGTAAGCAACAAATACAGGATACTGCCATCCTGAGACTAACCGACGCCATCGTCAGTTCAAGAGTTAGGCCCAATGTTCCGGTAACCGTATTGCAAAAGTATCAAGAGGGGGACGACCCTGACTATTTTTTTATTAATTTTGAGCGGGTAGCCGCTACAGCTGCCTGGCCCCAAGAGAGATAGGGTCAGTACATAGCTCAATTATTGTCCAGGGAATTGCTGGCCACCTATCAGGCTGCTAACCCAGCCAGCACTACTGCCTATGAGGACATTAAAAAGGCGATATTAGAGAGGCTGGGGTGCGATCCAGAATATTACAGGGTCAGGTTCAGGAAAGAGAGGTGGGTTACAGGGGACAATCCCAGGGCTCTTTATAGGATCCGAGACCTAGTGAACAGATGGTTGTCTCCCCACACTGCTAGTATGGAGGAAGTGAACGAAAAGATCTATTTAGAACAATTTCTTGAGGCCTTACCAGTAAGTACTCGTAATTGGGTCAGACAACATCCCAATCTAACACCTATAACAGTAGTAGACCTTGCTTGCGCCTTCCATCGCTCTCCTGAATTTAAGGCCACTCCTGCCCGCCCTACCCCTAGCCTTCCCAAAGGCCTGAGCCATGTAGAGAAACCTCAAACAAACCACCATCTTACCCTCCCTAAAACCCCGTCTATGCCCAGCAACCAAGGCCCACAATGTTATCATTGTTTTGAGTGGGGACACATTGCCAGACAATGTCCACACAAAGCTCCAGCAGCTGAGCCCATGGAGGTGGGATATGTCCGGGGTCATATATACACATCAGGAAAGCCCACAGGCCAGTATAGAAGGAAGGTATACGTAAACAGAAAATGTCAACAGGCCTTGTTGGATACTGGGTGCCGTTTTTCCGTTGTTAACCAGAGCTTGATACCCGAATCCCAAATAAAGGAGGGGGAACAGTTGTGTGTCACCTGCATACATGGTGACTCCAAAACCTATCCGGTAGCCGAAATACTCCTAGATGTAGAAAACGACCCCCAGCTAAGGAAAGTAGGGGTTGTACCTTCCTTGCCAGAACCCGTAATCATAGGTAACGATCACCCCCGGTTCGAGTGGTATTTAGAGGGCACCAGAACTCCCACTATAGCCTGGTTACAAGAAGCCCCCTTTTTCAAAAGTGAGATAGAAGGAGCAGGAATCGGCGAGAAACAAAAAAAGACGAAACAGGAAAAAAAGGCTTTTACCCATATACAGACATCACAACCTTCTTTTCTCCTTTCAACCCCAGAAAGAAACAGGAAATCTCTACGAATGAGCTTCCGACTCGCCCAGCGCGAAGATGACACCCTCAAATACGCCTGGGAAAGGGCACAAGACCAAGAACCCAGACAGGTAGGACCTTATTTCCTTGTTAAGAGGGGGTTACTGTACAGAGCAATAAAGGGGGATAAAAATCAGGGTAAACAGTTGCTGGTCCCTGCTTCGAATAGGGAACAGGTGTTACATCTTGCTCATAACCAAATGGGAGGGGGTCACTACGGGAAAGATAATACCCTCAAGTATCTAACAGAAACATTTTATTGGCCAGGGGTCCATAGGGATGTGGCCAAACATTGCGCTTCATGTATGCAGTACCAGTATAAAAATCCGACATATGTTAAGAAGGCTCCTAGGCTCCCTCTCCCTATAATTGACATACCATTCAAAAGGGTCGGTATGGATTTGGTGGGTCCGCTTCACCCCTCTGCAAGGAGGTCACCGCTACATATTAGTTCTGGTGGATTAAGCAAGCCGTTATCCAGAAGCCTTCCCTTTAACAAGCATGACAACTACCAGTGTAGCCCAGGCCATGATCTCCTTCTTCTCAAAGGTAGGGTTCCCAGAAGAAATTGTTACAGATCAAGGGACTCCCTTTATGTCTCGCCTTATGTCTCACATCTGCAAGTTGTTGGGAATTAAGCAGATTAGAACCTCAGTATACCATCCCCAAATGAATGGTCTGGTGGAGCGCTATAATAAGACTATTAAAAACATGTTATGCAAAGTTATTTCAGAGACAGGAAAAGACTGGGACAGACGCCTACGATAGTACTCTTTGCGATTCGGTCGCATGAACAACGCTCCACCGGTTTTTCTCCTTTCGAATTGGTGTTTGGGAGGAAACCCAGGTCTTTCCTAGAGATGGCGGTAGAACAATGGGAAAACGAAGAGGAGGAGGGGAAACCAATATTTGATTATGTGGAAAACCTGAGAAGCACCTTATCTCAGTTATGGGACTTGGTGCATGATCATATGGAAAAGGCTCAAGAGAACCAAAAAAGGTACTATGATCGCGGGAGCCGTTTGAGGGAATTCGAGAAGGGGGATAAAGTCCTTATATTACTCCCCTCCACAGATAACATGCTTCTAACTCAATGGCAGGGGCCCTATATCATAGAGAAAAAGGTTACACCCATTACCTATAGCGTACTCCTACCCCTACGATCAGGAGGACGACAGATATACCACATTAATCTCCTAAAGAAATGGGAAGAACCTTCCCTCCCTAAAGAAGAACACGTGCCCATTTTACATATTAACACTACTACCCCATTGGATATTCCTTTGCTTTCCCATCAGGAAGCTGAAAATGACAGAGTTAGCATAGGAACAGCAATAAACCCCACACAGAAGCAACAACTCTTTAGTCTACTAGATAAATACCCCACCCTTTTCTCTACTACACCAGGTCTAACCCCTCTCGTGCATCACGACATAGTATCCTTAAAAGATCAAATTGTGAAGCTGAAACCGTACCGCCTACCGGCCGCCCGAAGGCAAGCTGTAGAAAAGGAGATAACAGCTATGCTACAGCTAGGTATCATCGAGCCATCTCAGAGCGATTGGTGTTCCCCGGTTGTTATAGTACCAAAGCCCAATGGAAGTTTGCGTTTCTGTATAGACTTCCGAAAAGTCAATAAAATCACCAAGTTCGATACATACCCCATGCCCCATGTTGATGAACTAATTGAACAATTAGGGAATGCTAAATTCATGTCTACCCTGGACCTCACAAAGGGGTATTGGCAGATCCCTCTGACACCCCAAGCCAAGGAAAAGACCGCATTCTCCACCCCTTCTGGCTTGTATCATTTCAAGGTCCTCCCCTTTGGCTTACATGGGGCCCCAGCAACATTTCAAAGATTTATGGACAAAATCCTTAAACCCCACAGAGGATATGCAGCAGCATATCTGGATGAAATTGTAATTTTTAGTTCAACCTGGGAGGACCATCTCATACACATGACCTCCGTCTTAGACGCAATACGAGAGGCTGGCCTAACAATAAATCCAAAAAAGTAAATGCTGGCCACAAATAAAATACAGTACCTAGGGTTTACCATAAAAGGGGGACTCCTGTATCCACAAATGGACAAAATTGAAGCCATTAAAAACATCCCCACTCCCACAACCAAAAAGTAATACGTTCTTTTTTAGGGTTCATCAGATATTACCGCAGGTTCATCCCCCAGTTCTCTACAATAGCGGGGCCCCTCACAGGCCTTCTTAGAGATAAACATCCTTCACGCATATCCCAGTGGAACCACGAACACGAAGCTAGCTTTGAAACCCTAAAGAATTGCATCTGCTCAAGACCAGTCCTTCGTTGTTCAGACTTCACAAAAACCTTTGTGCTACAGACAGACGCTTCAGGTCAGGGATTGGGGGCTGTTTTGTGTCAACCCGATCAGCAGGGGGTTCTGAAACCACTATATACCAGCCGAAAGCTGTTTCCCAGAAAAGGACATTATTCAACGATAGAGAAAGGATGCCTAGCAATAAAATGGGCAATAGAAGCTCTCCAATATGACCTCCTAGGTCGTAAATTCATTGTCCTTACCGATCACGCTCCTCTCACCTGGTTGGCACATAGCAAAGACACTAACTCCCACATTCTGCGTTGGTTTCTAGCATTACAATCCTTCTCGCTTCAGGCTATCCATGTCCCCGGAAAAACGCACATTGGCACAGACTACCTCTCCAGATATCCATCTATTGAATGGCCACAACGGCCATTCCTAGGGGGAGAGGTATGTGAGGAGTCGCGGGATTCCAAGATGGCCGACAGTAGAGGCCGCGCCTTCAACACGAAAAACATTCCAGCTCTCTCCGAACCAGAGTTGCAAGATCCGCCACGCCCCTGGGACGACAAAGGCAGAGGATACGAGGACGACGGGGGCGGAGAAAGTACGAGGAAGTGAAAAGATACGTGTGGTACGCAGAGGGTGGCGCAGAGAAGAACAACGGGAAACCAGGAGAGACGGTCGCGATTCCCGAGGAGGAAGTACTGGCCACCTTGTATAGAGCTGAAGAACGAGCCGGGGACGAGGTCGTGACCTCCAGAGAGGCCGGAGCAGAGAGGACCGAAGACGGGCCGCTGCGTGTTGCAGTATTCCAGCCCCAGCGAGACAGACGCCTTTGATGCCTACACCACGACCCAGGATACGGGTCGTGGTTCAAGGCAAGTGACACAGAACACCAGGGGCTTCTGGTGGAGCTGGTGGGGCACCGGGTCATAGCAGACACCTGGGGAAGCAGAAACCTGTGCATGTGGGTGCATGTGAGCAAAAAGGGGCGGGAGAAAAGAATCCCCTCACAATACGGAATGAGGCCACAGCTTCCCACCCTGCACAAACACCCCTCTTTGTCTGGTGAAGATGGCACTCTGGTGTAAATCCTAGAAGATTGACCAATTTTTTCTAATTTCTTGTTTTCTCTGGGGTTTTTTTAAAATTTTTATTTCCTTTACTCAACTGAGAAATCCTGGACGACTTGGACGAGGGAACACTTCCGCGCAAGGACAAGTGATCAGTCATCAAGAACGAGGCCCACTAAGAGACTGAATGGGACCTATTACCTCTGTATTTTGTTCTTTGACAAATCTTTGAATTGTAATAAAATCACGTAATATCTGCCAACACAGTGTTTCCTGTCGGTCCCGCCACTTCTACAAGTATATAAAATGTAGAACCAAAATGTATGGATTGTATGGATCGGAGGCATAGCTTTGGTTTGTAGATGAGGCAATTGTCTTTCTTATTTGGTGTGCTTGATGAGAATTTTGGCATTAAATACATGTTAGACTGTTGTGTGCTATCCCAAGGGTTTCTTCTTTTTCACCTCTGTGTGTGGCTAGTTAAAGCTCAGGGAAAGAATAGGCTGCTGCCCAGGCTGCTACCAGCATGGCATGCCAGATTTGCAACCCAGCCGCTGCTTGCTGACTCTGTTCTGTTGGGGATGGGTGGTGAGAGGGGAACTAGGTCCGAGGGAATGTAGGAACCTGCAGAAAAAATCCTTGGTCCTGCCCCAATGGTATAATCTGTATACCTATGGAATCTTCCTCCCCTCGTGGCCACTTGTCGTGCCTGATGAATGGGGGATGCAGCAGTGATTGTCCCGGGGTAGAGATTCAATAAAAAATTATTAGACTCATATGGGTCTGGTTTAGAGGAGGATGAGGGCAATAGTGGGGCTTCCTAAGAAGTAAAAATCCTCCCAAACGTCCCTTCATGGTGACAGAACTCTCACAAACACTAGCATGAAGTTGCAAAAATGGTGTTGGACTACTGCCCAATTTGGGCGGCTGATCCATCACCATTCTTGGCAATGTTACCGCTGTGAAATGCCGCCCCGTAAAACATACCTGTCTTGAACAGAAAGCTTTGCAAATGTTCCTATCATGCTGAACGGCTCAAGTGGTCTTTCTACCCACTTGGGCTCAGAGCTTGAAAACTGTAGCCATCCACCAGAGCAAGTAAGTGGAAATTTGAATTTCTCTCGAAGCAGTTTTGACATGTGGGCTGGCAGAGAGGGAGTAAACTCCCCCACTCTGCTTTCCAGGGGGTGCAGTAAGACTATCTCGTGCCAAGGTGTGGGGCCCAATGCCAAGATGTGCCAGCGCCCAACATCATTCCTTTTTGGACAACAATCCCTTATGCCTGACAGGCTTTCTGCCCCCTCCTCAACTACTAAGGTTAAATGTGTCATACCATTATCATTGTGAGGCTCCCCTGTCTCCAATGCAGGGGAGTTGCCTCTGCCCCCTTCCTGTGCCTTTGGAGAATTTGTCTGATATCACTGATTTCCTGTAAGATTCATGTACCTCACCTTGTGAAGCTATAGTGTTTCAGCAAATACATTTTTGATACTACTGGGACCAAGGCCGGCTTTGATGAGCTGACAATATATTGTAGCAATTACATAATACAGAATTTTTTAACATCTTACTATTTCCATTGTATGGACAAAAGCCCTACATTTATGTATGTATGTGTGTGTGTATGTATGTTGGTGGTATTCCTATAGCGCAAACCTAGCTAACAGTCAATGGAGTGATGTAGAAGCCCTCCTTGAAAAGCTGTGCTTTTGTGCCCTGTATGTGGTTTTTTGGCCAACTCTGTGTCTTTCCTTTCGTGAACTTGACAATTTGCGAAAACACTGGAGTTGCTGTGCTGTTCATCAGCAGAACCCAGCTTTGCTGACAATGGGGAGCTCCGCATCATGAACCCAACAAACTATTTGGGAGTGGCTATTCCCACCTCTTCCCAGGTTTGTAGGAGACAGGCTAAGGAGTCTGTAGGATTTTTATCTAGGGACACAGACCTTTTTACTTGTATGGGAGAATGCCCACTGGCTTTTCCCTGTACCGATTACTCGAGTCTTTTGCATCTGCAGTCCCTGGTCTCTAATCTGTGGGACACCTGTGCATTGAGTACCTAGGTTGTGTTTGTGTGTGCATTTAACAGAACCATTAAGCCTGGTATACATGTGTGAACTTTCCAAATAGGCCAGTCTACTGAAACCTGTACTCTGATAAGGGTGTCTAGGAACCAAAGGCAAATCGGAGCTCTGAGTGACCACGCCATGGGTATGAAATGCTATAAATGCTATGATATAATACAATACAACAGTAGTGTTCATTCGGAACACAGTGTGCATGAGTTGCCACAATGCTGGTCTCTAGACAGGCTGTGCCTTGTTCATGACAGCGAATCCTGTGCACACGCTATTCAGTTTTTCACAAATACAAGTAATTATTGTTGACAGAAAATAACAAAAGAATTGTTCTTTTTTCTTCAAGTGTTGATTTAATGTTGTGTTACTTCACAGGCTAGCCAACACGTGTTTCGTCATTGGGTGTATAACCCTTGACTTCTTCAGGGCTGGAATTGAACAAATTGACTGGTATCACCATGTGTTAAAGAAGAAATTGTAAGTTCTGTGTTTTACATGTATACGACAACAGAACTGAAAAAGTGAATCATGTTAAAAACATAATAGTCTGGTGGGATTAATGGCCAAACGGGTTTCTTATATGTGAAGGGTTGAAATAGTCATAGTTGCAGACATCTGAATCAGGGACCATGCAAGGAATAGAATTCCAAACAATCACTCTATTGGTTGCATGCCAACCTCATGGTTTGTACTATAAGTGCCTATCAAGTTCAGACCCTGGTGCAGGGTGAAAGACAAGTGATGGTGAGCTGTGTCCAAGGTAGCTATATTTTAAGGTGCGTGATAATGACGAGATGGAAGTGGTGTGTGTTCAGTGTTCACATCATTTAATTTTATTTTATTTACACCCGGCGCTCGTGCGTGACACCTGTGAGCAAAGACCTAATACTTCTCTCCTCTTGGCATAATATCGCAAGAATGCCTACCTCAAAAGTAAAGTGGTCACACTTCAGACCTGTAACATATAAGTAAGTATTCAAATTAAAAGACATCCTAAGTGTGAATCATGTCAGCACAGTATAAAACCTATTTCACTGCGCATAAAGCTTAGAGTTTACGCTCACCTTTCAACTGGTGATTATTCCGACCCAACTGGTCTTAAAAGCCACTTTTTGAAAGCGAATATCTCTTCGTGTTCACGAATCTGTATAATGATAACTTACATCAATAAGGTATCCTTGTTTATTTACAAGTATAATACGAATCTATTTCTGAAGTATTCAGAACTTATATCTCTCTCAAGTACTCACAATAGTACATGTTTCTTACCTTGGATATTCCGTAAATTCAGGCCAATGTTAAACGTATTAGTCAGGCTCAGTATGCCAAAGATAAATTATTTCACCGGTGTCAATAATTATGCCTCATTATGGCCACAGAAAAAACGCGGCGTCATCCACCGCTAACCAGCTGAAATAAAACCATAATGGAAACCGTAAAGCCACCGTTCTGTCACCCTTTCCGATTCTATTCTTATCAAATTGGACAGTATCAGACTTCCCAGCTCCTAATCATAACGCTTACCTCAGGCGAGTACGCCCCGTGGCTTGATTCTCCGGCACCGTGTAGACCGGAACAGACAGTGAACTGTGACCCGGAAGTGCTTATATCCCGACGCCTTACGGGAACGACTAGAGCGCAAACTTTGTTTAACCGCGCATGTATAGTAAGTTGTGTAGTGATGAATACAGGCATGCAATCCATGAACATTAAAACCGCCTCAGTTATGGGGTCTAAATTTCGAATTTAGAAGGCGCAGAATTTTTTTTACCCTCTCTCAAGAGTGTAACCTTATCGAAATAATTACGGTGAACATAAGGATGGAAGGGGGCGAATTGTTGTGTTATAGAGCAAAGTTAACACGTTATGACTTGCAATCACAGAAAAGGATATTGATTTTAACCTCACAAAAGTGTACCCTTCTCAAAATAATTATAACACACATTAGGAAGGAAGGGGGCGAATGGTTAGGTTACAGAGCAAAGTATTCACGTTCTGACTTGCAATCATAGAAAAGAAATTAAATCAACAAATAGTGAACACATATTATGTGTACAAGTTAAAATAGATGTGCTATTCACACCAGTTCAAAGGGGCTCCACATTGCCCAAGCAAAAGAGACAAATGTTAAAAACTATAAAAGCAAAACTCCTTATATCATTTCACAAGCTTGTGGTTAAGGAGGTCAGCGTTGGTGTACAAATGATAGTATAGCAAAAAACATGCATATCAATCCCAATGCAGTCAAAAGTATCTAGTCACCCAGAAAGTAATGCATTTCCCGGTCACTATTAAAACCATGTTCATAGGATTTAAGACGCATAATCCAAAGGGCTTCAGAGCGTCTCAGTTGTAGCTCCCTGTTCCCTCCCCTTGGACTGGGTGTGGTAATATCAATCCCATAGAAAAGGAACCTTTTATGTACCCCTTGAGAGGGGCACTCCCACATGTGTGTGGCCATGGGGTATCTGGGGTCTTGTTGTTTAAGGGCTCTAACGTGTTCTCCAATCCTTTCTTTGAGTATCCTGATTGTACTTCCCACATATTTTCTGCAACAGGTGCATTCGAGTACATACACCACATATTTTGAGTAGCAGTTGATGTTATGTCTGATTTCATATGTTCTGTCTGGGCCACTGAAACTTGTCTTTCGATCAGCGGCCCACCTGCATATACCACATGAGCCACATTTATAGAAACCCAGATTTCGTGTAGTCAGCCACGAATCTATGGGTATTGATTTTGGATAGCTTGGACTCAGTCTGGTTCTTAACGTTCTACCCCTCCTGTAGGTGATTTGTGGATTTTTACTGATGTGTTCCGCAAGCGTTGTATCATTAGTGAGCAGTTTCCAGTGTTTGTTCAAACTCCTGGATAATGCGCCACTAAGGTCATTGAATTCAGTGATCAGTCTCAATGTATTTGTATTTGTCTTATAGTCCTTATCTCGTATCGTCTCTTCCCGACGTGTGCGTCTGATCCTGGTTTCTGCTTTAGTTAGGTTTACATGTGTGTAGCCTCTGTGTTTGAATCGAGTTTTCATTTTTGAGAGACAGCTCTCAAATTCTTGGTCAGTACTACAATTCCTCCTGGCTCTGGTGAATTCACCATAAGGAATTGCACGGATCTGGTGTGGGGGATGTGCGCTGTGGGCATGAAGAATGGAATTACATGCAGTGTCTTTGCGAAATAGACGGGTCTGTAGATTATTATGGCTGATAAAAATCTCAATGTCCAAAAAGGTGATACTCAAGTTGCTTTTGTGATGTGTGAAGCGCATGTCATATGTGTTTGTATTCAGATAGGTGCAAAACTCATCCAATTTGTTCTGAGTTCCTGACCATATTAAAAGGCAGTCGTCAATATACCGACCCCAGAAGATAATTGAGTCACTGAAGCGACTGCCCTTCTGACCCCATATCCAATCTTCTTCTAAGCGTCCCTTGAAAAGGTTTGCGAAACTGGGTGAAAATTTAGAACCCATGGCTACACCTCTTTTTTGCTTATACCAATCCTTCTCAAATAGAAATATGTTATTGTTGAGAATCAGGTTCATCATGGCTAATAACATATTGGTATGCTGCCATTGAGATGCTGGTCTTTTGTTCAGAAAATGTGAGATTGCTGTCATGCCCAGGTCTGGTTTGATACTAGTATAAAGCGAGACCACATCTAGGGATCACGAGGGTCATGTTATCTTCCCATGTGAAATCAGCTAGCATGTTGAGTATATGCTTGGTGTCTCTTATGTAAGACGGAAGATTCCGGACCAAGGGTCCAAGAAAAAGATCTACGTATTCCGCCAAACGTTCAGTAGGACCCCTATTCCCGAGACAATAGGTCTTCCAGGGGGAAAAGGTAAATGTTTGTGCACCTTTGGAAGTGTATATATGCAAGGATAAGAAGGTCGGTGAACTTTCATGTAAGTGTATTCATCATCATTAATAAGCCCTGCGCTGTGCCATTCAATTAGATTCTTGTTGATTTCTACAATTAAGGGGCCCATTGGATTATATGTGAGAAGTTCATAACAGTCTTTGTCTAGTAGTTGTGTGAGTATCTCGTTGTTGTAGTCAACTCTGTTCATCACCACCACGTTGCCTCCTTTGTCAGCCTCTCTAATGATTATGTTGCTCTCTCTTGATAATTGTTTGAGAGCTGCCCTTTCTCCCGGACGGAGATTGTCCATGAATCTCGTCTTATCCCTGATTCTTTTGCTGTGAAATTTGTCCAGATCCTCTAATACCAAATTCTGAATAAATGTCTATATTATTGCCCCTGGTCAGAATGGGTGTCCATTTGGATTTGGTTTTTAAACCACTAGTGATCGTATAGTCAATGTGAACCTCCAGTTCTTGTAACAGAGTATCCATACGGAGTGGTGTATCCTCAGTTTCAGTCAGTGACAAGAGTAAATGAGTATCGTGCACATCCTGTATGCTCAAAACATCAGAAAGCGAGCCAGTTGGAATATTCAAAGTGCTTTTATTCGGTGCTGGATTAGTACTAAAGAACTTTTTTAGTTTTAGGTTCCGTACAAATTTGAAGAGGTCTATTTTAGTGTAACAGATGTCCCCCTCATCTTTAGGGTTGAAGCTTAAACCTTTTTCTAAAAGAGAAACCATGTCATGGTCAAGTGTCACAGATAGGTTGATGACATCTACCCCTTCCTTTGTATAACAGGTCAGTTCTTGTTGTTCCCTGATCTCAGTTTCTTTTTGTAGTCTGCTTTTCCCTGCTCTTTTTCCTCTACGGGTCTTGTGTCCACATTTGCTCGTCTTGGTTGTGCTCTGTTTCCCTTTCGTATTCTTTGGACCTCGCGTAAAAAAGATGAGGAGTAAGTCTGTCCAATGTCAGTGGAGGTACTGGCGTTGTCGGCCTCACTGTCACTGCACAGAGGAGCATTTAAAGAGGTTGCACTGGAAGAGACAGAGATTATTTCCTGTTTGTTAGTGTTCCCAGTTTCATTACCTGTCTGAAACCACTGATCGTACTTTCTAGCAAAAGTAAAGATCCTTCCCTCTTTGTAATCATACTCATCCCTTTTGAGTTTTCTCGCCTTCCTCTCCTTGATATCATTTTGATGTCTGGCTAGAATCTCATTTAGTATAGCATAGTTTTTTTCTGTACCCTCCCTGAGGTCCAAATCCCTTATTTCTTTCTCAAGAATAGTGATTTCTATCTGTAATTTATCAACTTTTCTTTCGGAGTTTTCTATAAGAATGCCCATGAGTGTTTGTGAATTGGAAATTAGTGAGTTTTCCCATTGTTTGAGCAGATCCTCCTCTAAGTCGTCATAGGTTGGGAAGATTTGGGACCTCATACCCCTTGGAATTCTATTGAGACGTAAGTACTGTTTGAGTGTAGCTCCATCCCACCATTTTGAATTTTCGCTTTTTTTCAGTCTCTCAAGTCTGAGGAATTTTTCCCTGAGACCTTCTCTGCGATTGGTATTCTCATTGCTCTTAATTGTATTAATGGTATTGCCTTTTGTCAGATTATCAAAAAGTTCTTCGGCTATTCTCTCTCTATCCATTTTTTTAGTGTGTTTCACGTGGGAGCTGCCTACCCTGACTCAAAATGAACACTGAGACAAAGCGGGGGTAATATTTAACACAGGGTATACATTGGCGCTAGCCTATTAACGTGAGTGTCACAGATGGAAACAATCAGTGCGGTGCAACAGGTGAGGGAAAACCCCTGAGCCCTCAATAATGGACAATGGTCCGTTTACACAAATGACAGCGAATCCTGTGCACACGCTATTCAGTTTTTCACAAATACAAGTAATTATTGTTGACAGAAAATAACAAAAGAATTGTTCTTTTTTCTTCAAGTGTTGATTTAATGTTGTGTTACTTCACAGGCTAGCCAACACGTGTTTCGTCATTGGGTGTATAACCCTTGACTTCTTCAGGGCTGGAATTGAACAAATTGACTGGTATCACCATGTGTTAAAGAAGAAATTGTAAGTTCTGTGTTTTACATGTATACGACAACAGAACTGAAAAAGTGAATCATGTTAAAAACATAATAGTCTGGTGGGATTAATGGCCAAACGGGTTTCTTATATGTGAAGGGTTGAAATAGTCATAGTTGCAGACATCTGAATCAGGGACCATGCAAGGAATAGAATTCCAAACAATCACTCTATTGGTTGCATGCCAACCTCATGGTTTGTACTATAAGTGCCTATCAAGTTCAGACCCTGGTGCAGGGTGAAAGACAAGTGATGGTGAGCTGTGTCCAAGGTAGCTATATTTTAAGGTGCGTGATAATGACGAGATGGAAGTGGTGTGTGTTCAGTGTTCACATCATTTAATTTTATTTTATTTACACCCGGCGCTCGTGCGTGACACCTGTGAGCAAAGACCTAATACTTCTCTCCTCTTGGCATAATATCGCAAGAATGCCTACCTCAAATGTAAAGTGGTCACACTTCAGACCTGTAACATATAAGTAAGTATTCAAATTAAAAGACATCCTAAGTGTGAATCATGTCAGCACAGTATAAAACCTATTTCACTGCGCATAAAGCTTAGAGTTTACGCTCACCTTTCAACTGGTGATAATTCCGACCCAGCGGGTCTTAAAAGCCACTTTTTGAAAGCGAATATCTCTTCGTGTTCACGAATCTGTATAATGATAACTTACATCAATACGGTATCCTTGTTTATTTACAAGTATAATACGAATCTATTTCTGAAGTATTCAGAACTTATATCTCTCTCAAGTACTCACAATAGTACATGTTTCTTACCTTGGATATTCCGTAAATTCAGGCCAATGTTAAACGTATTAGTCAGGCTCAGTATGCCAAAGATAAATTATTTCACCGGTGTCAATAATTATGCCTCATTATGGCCACAGAAAAAACGCGGCGTCATCCACCGCTAACCAGCTGAAATAAAACCATAATGAAAACCGTAAAGCCACCGTTCTGTCACCCTTTCCGATTCTATTCTTATCAAATTGGACAGTATCAGACTTCCCAGCTCCTAATCATAACGCTTACCTCAGGCGAGAACGCCCCGTGGCTTGATTCTCCGGCACAGTGTAGACCGGAACAGACAGTGAACTGTGACCCGGAAGTGCTTATATCCCGACGCCTTACGGCAACGACTAGAGCGCAAACTTTGTTTAACCGTGCATGTATAGTAAGTTGTGTAGTGATGAATACAGGCATGCAATCCATGAAAATTAAAACCGCCTCAGTTATGGGGTCTAAATTTCGAATTTAGAAGGCGCAGAAAATGTTTTACCCTCTCTTAAGAGTGTAACCTTATCGAAATAATTACGGTGAACATAAGGATGGAAGGGGGCGAATTGTTGGGTTACAGGGCAAAGTTAACACGTTATGACTTGCAATCACAGAAAAGGATATTGAATTTAACCTCACAAAAGTGTACCCTTCTCAAAATAATTACAACACACATTAGGAAGGAAGGGGGCGAATGGTTAGGTTACAGAGCAAAGTATTCACGTTCTGACTTGCAATCATAGAAAAGAAATTAAATCAACAAATAGTGAACACATATTATGTGTACAAGTTAAAATAGATGTGCTATTCGCACCAGTTCAAGGGGGCTCCACATTGCCCAAGCAAAAGAGACAAATGTTAGAAACTATAAAAGCAAAACTCCTTATATCATTTCACAAGCTTGTGGTTAAGGAGGTCAGCGTTGGTGTACAAATGATAGTATAGCAAAAAACATGCATATCAATCCCAATGCAGTCAAAAGTATCTAGTCACCGAGAAAGTAATGCATTTCCCGGTCACTATTAAAACCATGTTCATAGGATTTAAGACGCATAATCCAAAGGGCTTCAGAGCGTCTCAGTTGTAGCTCCCTGTTCCCTCCCCTTGGACTGGGTGTGGTAATATCAATCCCATAGAAAAGGAACCTTTTATGTACCCCTTGAGAGGGGCACTCCCACATGTGTGTGGCCATGTGGTATCTGGGGTCTTGTTGTTTAAGGGCTCTAACGTGTTCTCCAATCCTTTCTTTGAGTATCCTGATTGTACTTCCAAAATATATTTTCCGCCACAGGTGCATTCGAGTACATACACCACATATTTTGAGTAGCAGTTGATGTTATGTCTGATTTCATATGTTCTGTCTGGGCCACTGAAACTTGTCTTTCGATCAGCGGCCCACCTGCATATACCGCATGAGCCACATTTATAGAAACCCAGATTTCGTGTAGTCAGCCACGAATCTATGGGTATTGATTTTGGATAGCTTGGACTCAGTCTGGTTCTTAACGTTCTACCCCTCCTGTAGGTGATTTGTGGATTTTTACTGATGTGTTCCGCAAGCGTTGTATCATTAGTGAGCAGTTTCCAGTGTTTGTTCAAACTCCTGGATAATGCGCCACTAAGGTCATTGAATTCAGTGATCAGTCTCAATGTATTTGTATTTGTCTTATAGTCCTTATCTCGTATCGTCTCTTCCCGACGTGTGCGTCTGATCCTGGTTTCTGCTTTAGTTAGGTTTACATGTGTGTAGCCTCTGTGTTTGAATCGAGTTTTCATTTTTGAGAGACAGCTCTCAAATTCTTGGTCAGTACTACAATTCCTCCTGGCTCTGGTGAATTCACCATAAGGAATTGCACGGATCTGGTGTGGGGGATGTGCGCTGTGGGCATGAAGAATGGAATTACATGCAGTGTCTTTGCGAAATAGATGGGTCTGTAGATTATTATGGCTGATAAAAATCTCAATGTCCAAAAAGGTGATACTCAAGTTGCTTTTGTGATGTGTGAAGCGCATGTCATATGTGTTTGTATTCAGATAGGTGCAAAACTCATCCAATTTGTTCTGAGTTCCTGACCATATTAAAAGGCAGTCGTCAATATACCGACCCCAGAAGATAATTGAGTCACTGAAGCGACTGCCCTTCTAACCCCATATCCAATCTTCTTCTAAGCGTCCCATGAAAAGGTTTGCGAAACTGGGTGAAAATTTAGAACCCATGGCTACACCTCTTTTTTGCTTATATCAATCCTTCTCAAATAGAAATATGTTATTGTTGAGAATCAGGTTCATCATGGCTAATAACATATTGGTATGCTGCCATTGAGATGCTGGTCTTTTGTTCAGAAAATGTGAGATTGCTGTCATGCCCAGGTCTGGTTTGATACTAGTATAAAGCGAGACCACATCTAGGGTCACGAGGGTCATGTTATCTTCCCATGTGAAATCAGCTAGCATGTTGAGTATATGCTTGGTGTCTCTTATGTAAGATGGAAGATTCCGGACCAAGGGTCCAAGAAAAAGATCTACGTATTCCGCCAAACGTTCAGTAGGACCCCCTATTCCCGAGACAATAGGTCTTCCAGGGGAAAAGGTAAATGTTTGTGCACCTTTGGAAGTGTATATATGCAAGGATAAGAAGGTCGGTGAACTTTCATGTAAGTGTATTCATCATCATTAATAAGCCCTGTGCTGTGCCATTCAATTAGATTCTTGTTGATTTCTACAATTAAGGGGCCCATTGGATTATATGTGAGAAGTTCATAACAGTCTTTGTCTAGTAGTTGTGTGAGTATCTCGTTGTTGTAGTCAACTCTGTTCATCACCACCACGTTGCCTCCTTTGTCAGCCTCTCTAATGATTATGTTGCTCTCTCTTGATAATTGTTTGAGAGCTGTCCTTTCTCCCGGACGGAGATTGTCCATGAATCTCGTCTTATCCCTGATTCTTTTGCTGTGAAATTTGTCCAGATCCTCTAATACCAAATTGTGAAAAATGTCTATATTATTGCCCCTGGTCAGAATGGGTGTCCATTTGGATTTGGTTTTTAAACCACTAGTGATCGTATAGTCCATGTGAACCTCCAGTTCTTGTAACAGAGTATCCATACGGAGTGGTGTATCCTCAGTTTCAGTCAGTGACAAGAGTAAATGAGTATCGTGCACATCCTGTATGCTCAAAACATCAGAAAGCGAGCCAGTTGGAATATTCAAAGTGCTTTTATTCGGTGCTGGATTAGTACTAAAGAACTTTTTAGTTTTAGGTTCCGTACAAATTTGAAGAGGTCTATTTTAGTGTAACAGATGTCCCCCTCATCTTTAGGGTTGAAGCTTAAACCTTTTTCTAAAAGAGAAACCATGTCATGGTCAAGTGTCACCGAGGATAGGTTGATGACATCTACCCCTTCCTTTGTATAACAGGTCAGTTCTTGTTGTTCCCTGATCTCAGTTTCTTTTTGTAGTCTGCTTTTCCCTGCACTTTTTCCTCTACGGGTCTTGTGTCCACATTTGCTCGTCTTGGTTGTGCTCTGTTTCCCTTTCGTATTCTTTGGACCTCGCGTAAAAAAGATGAGGAGTAAGTCTGTCCAATGTCAGTGGAGGTACTGGCGTTGTCGGCCTCACTGTCACTGGACAGAGGAGCATTTAAAGAGGTTGCACTGGAAGAGACAGAGATTATTCCCTGTTTGTTAGTGTTCCCAGTTTCATTACCTGTCTGAAACCATTGATCGTACTTTCTAGCAAAAGTAAAGATCCTTCCCTCTTTGTAATCATACTCATCCCTTTTGAGTTTTCTCGCCTTCCTCTCCTTGATATCATTTTGATGTCTGGCTAAAATCTCATTTAGTATAGCATAGTTTTTTTTAACTATGACTATTTCAACCCTTCACATATAAGAAACCCGTTTGGCCATTAATCCCACCAGATTATTATGTTTTTAACATGATTCACTTTTTCAGTTCTGTTGTCGTATACATGTAAAACACAGAACTTACAATTTCTTCTTTAACACATGGTGATACCAGTCAATTTGTTCAATTCCAGCCCTGAAGAAGTCAAGGGTTATACACCCAATGACGAAACACGTGTTGGCTGGCCTGTGAAGTAACACAACATTAAATCAACACTTGAAGAAAAAAGAACAATTCTTTTGTTATTTTCTGTCAACAATAATTACTTGTATTTGTGAAAAACTGAATAGCGTGTGCACAGGATTCGCTGTCATTTGTGTAAACGGACCATTGTCC